>JAALXI010000273.1:0-24341 GCA_012977755.1 Fusarium nurragi | reverse complement strand
TATAAGTTATAATAGGTATAATGTAGTTAATAAGTAAGTAATGTAGTTAAGTGAGTGACGTACTGCACTATATAGCTAAAAATAGCTTACCCTATAGTACATTATATCTTAAATAAAATAGCTAGAAATTTAAAAAAAATAGTTTTAGTAATAGTATAGTAATAGCTATCTTATATATCTTTTCTATAATTTTAAAAGAGTTCCTTTATGGCGAAATACTTAGCTATATAGTGTATTTAGGAGTGTAAGTAGAATTTAAAGTTTATAGCTATATAGGACTTTTATAGAATTTTTAAAAAAGTATATATAGCTTATTTAAAGACTTATATATAAGCTATTAGAATTATAGCTATTTTAGGTTTAATTTGGAATTTTAAAGAGGTTTTTAAAAGCCAGCTTTAAGGTGGAAATAAGAGTGCGGCGCTTACTTTACTGCGGCGCTCACTTGTTAAACACGTTATTCTTATTTAATATATTAAGGAAGATAGTCTTTATTCTTATTAATATATTAGTTAGGCCTAGCAATTTAAGCTTCCTTTTAAGACAGCTAAGAAGTAATATCTTCTTTTTAAGTTATATATTTTTATTATTATAATTATTTTTATAAATAAAAAGGCCAGCTAATAAAAGGACTATATAACTAAAGATAATAAGTATAACTTAAGTCTTTTAATTTATAGGCCTTATATTTATCTTAATAATATACTACTAGTTAATTTTATTAAGTAGGTTTTATAGCTTCTTATAAATATTAAGATTATTAGTTATTACTTTAAAAAGCATCTTTTAGCTATATTAAAATTCTTCTTTATATACTTTAGCTATATTGCTGTTATTAGCTAGCTAAAGGTCCTTATAGAAGGGTATAAAGGTAGGGTTAGTAATTAATATATTAGCTGTAATTAAGGTTAGCTTTATTAATTTAATTATAAAGCGGTCAGGTTAACTTATAGGTAAGTTAGAGGTCTTAGCAGGTTGCTTAATAATTGTAATCTTCTTTTTGTCTTAAGTAGGTTAATTAAAGTGTAGTATAGAGAGGGAAAAGTGGCCCTAGTAGGGGTTTTTATGCCTTTAAGAAATAGAGTTACGGTTAATATAGTAGGTAACCTTATTAAATTTAAGATACTGTTGCTTTTCGGTCTGTATAAAGACCTCTATTATTAATATTTCTGTAGGTTTTATTGGGACAGCTGGATCTCTTTTTTTAAAGGTGCTACCAGACTTTATATAAATACTGTATTATTAACTAATAATAAGGGCCGGCCCTAAGTGCAATAAGACTGTTAAGCATTTAGGATACCTTATATAATAAAGCGATAGTTTATCTTTATTATTAATCTAATTATTATACTAAAATATGAAATTATTTTCTTGCTTATCTTAACCAGTAATATTCTTCCTTATATTATTTTTACCAGAAGGCTCGATTTAATATCTAGCAGGCCACTAGGATATTTATGAGGTTTTATTAAGTGATATTTAATAGCAGGTCAAAGCGATGTTTTATATATCAAGATGCGAAGAACAAGAGCCCGTATGAAGTGTATTGTGCCTTATTCAAGGGGGCGGACGATGTTGTATTTATAGACTGTGTAAAAGAATTGGACCTTATTGAAGACGGTCTAACGTGCGGGTGAAAGAATTTAACCACTGCTCAGAAAGTGGAACGTTGGCTCATAGCAGAAGTCATAATAGAGTACGCAGACCAACCCAAAATCTAGAGCTTGAAGAGTTTATCGTAACAAGTTGGCTCGGGCAGGCTATTGTAAAGTCTAAGATAGAATACAACATAGGAATACCACAGAGAGTTCACTTCATGGCCGACACCTGCAGCCACGTCCGGTACCCCTATTCCAGATCGTTTAGTGAAGCAAGAGTGGCGGCAGAGCCCAACAGGACAGTACGCACAGCGAAAGCTCTAAAGCCATAATGAAGCTTTGAAGACTCGTCGAACTATGGGTATGGCACATGTGTAAGCTACTTGGACGCGAGTTGCTACAAGGTGTTGGCTACACTGAGTTACCTGGGAATCTACCGAGGTCTGTACCGAAATGAGTCTGTTCTAGCAAGGTCTCAACGCTGGCGGTGTGGAGTAGCATGGTAAATCGGAGAAGCTCGTCGGTCGCGCTGGCGGGGCGACGGCTATCTCAGCGTTGAATGGTGACTGGTTCAAATGCTGTCGTGCATGGATCCGTCTCAAGATCGGCTGGGGTATCTGTTGGATCTGTGTTGGCTACTTAAAGGGTGTCCTGGCGGAGACTGGTGGTGGCTTCGCCCAGAACAGCTGCTTTTGTCGCATAGCTTCGATAAACCAGGTCCTCATAGTAGAAGCACTGCCGATGCCCTCTAGCTGCCGCGTGCGTTGCTCGGACCAGGCAAGGATCAGGTATTTGGCCCTTGTTGACGCCTGTGAAGCTCGTTATCTGGATAGAGTTGACAACGCAAGCATGTACAGTTGTGATTCATCTCAGCCGCCTTTAGGGTCTGCTCATCTGACCTTGTCTCTCTAATCCGGCAAGGACCAGGCTATCACACCGCGGAGCTGACCAGTATCTGAGTGAGGAATACATTTCGATGAGCTTGATGTGCTTGTAGCGTTTGCTTGTGGGATAGGCGCTTTAGTCGAGTTGCTGTATCTTGCGAGCGAGACGGACCGCTTTGCATGTGGAGGTTGGAGTGGATGAAAAGAGGCACTGACTATAGCAAATGCGGTGTCGTTACAGTTGATGAAGGTTTATTAGTTATGAGAAAAGGGCAGAGTAGTCCACGTAGTATAGAGGAGTGTGATGATAAAGGTGGACTGAAAGTATAACCGGGGTTCAACTCCAGACTTAGCCACTCTAGAAGGTGGCTCCCTCGAATCGCGCGTCAAAGCCAGTGGGCAGTCGTAAGCTTGGGTATAGTTGATCAAGACTAATGCTCTGGTATGCGTAATAAGTGCGCGGTGTTGTCGTGACTAACGAGCCAGTGCTCGCCGGATATCTCCAATGGTCTTGTTAGAAGGCTCGTCTTTTTTGGTATCGAGTCGGGTACAGCGCAGTGAGATACGTCTACTTCGGATAGATCTTTTTGTCGAAGAGGAGATATTCTTGTTCAGTGTTTCCAGTACTGAGGAGGAGTAGGGACTGCAAGAGAAATGGTATCCTGTTGTCTTAGTGAGTACCATCTTGATCCGCGGTGGGGTCGAGGAGTGGCGTGCAGGGCAGGAGATCATTTTCGCGTTCAATATCAACGTGCCGACTTTGAATACCCCTATACGCTGGCCTAAGCTGTGGAACTTCTTCACTTTAAGACTCTTAAATGGGATAACATTCATTTACAATTCACCGTGAGTGCGTGAGGATGGCTTCCCGGTAGCCATGGTCGCTTGTCATGCATCACAGGTTGTTGGGGAAAAGGTGCGAGACATATGATGGGGACGTCGCTTGGTTGCGTTAAGCACTACAGCCCTTGAAAGAGTGTCGGTAGACAACATAGCAACTATTGACGAACTACTCGGAACTCCTCGTAAGGGCAACTAAAGCTTGTTGTAGGAGTAAAATTGAACCAGAATCTTATACGATGTTAATGTAACCATTGAATGATCTGGTGAGTAATATATAAGGCAGATCGTATGCTGTACTCAGAAACGGTGTGGTTCACCTACAATAGAGAGACTTATACACCTAAGTCTACATATGCCTAGGTGCAATCCCCAGGTGTTGGGGCTTTGCTCCCAATCGCTGTGGTGTTAAGTTGCCTTGAGGTATGCAGTTGTCTGTCCTTCTTCTATGGTAAGAGGAACAAATGATGTCGGAGGACTGAGCGCAGTGGCAGGAGGCCTGACATCGGCCAGGTTCATAATAGCTGAGAGAACGGGAGATTCAATCCCGACGTCAACCCGAGACTGGGCTATCAGCCTATCATATAGTCTAGAGCATCTTCACATAATATCGCCCAGTAATGGTGTTGCGATTCGCGGGTGGGGATTGAAGCTTCTCTAAATGCGCAAAGTGTTGCGGCGGTGCGATCAGCATCCACACCACATCCGAATTATCACCGACGCATTAGACTCCTAACGCTGTCCTCCTCCATCACATACACCTCAGCTCGACAACAGTACATCTGCGGTCGTCAGTCGGTCTCTTTGAGGGACGGAGAAAATGCTAAAGATGGTGAATCAGTCGCCAATGGAAACCCGCCCGTCTTTACCTATACAAGGCAATTATGAACATCGAGCTTCATGGTTATCCATGTCCCTGCACTGGAATAATTCAAGCCATAATCAACCGCTGTCGCTCCAACACTCGAGACTCATACGTCCAGCACATTCATGCATTTTTCTCTATCCACGTCTCGACCTCAGTCCAAACAACAGCACTGTTAATACTAACATTACCACAATCCACAGAAGACATGCTACACAACGTTTAGTAAGTTCCTCCCTTACTGTGCAACACTTTTCGACAAGTCCCGATATCTTCAACATTGTTTTCTTCTCTTTGGCTTACAGAGAATTAATGCGTTACTGACAAGTCAAGGCGGATACTCTCTCAAGCCCCATGCCTTCTATGCTACCGAATCCCATCAAGGAACGTTACTATACACAATGCAGACACACCACCACGCCAAGTTCGACCCATCAATTTCCCGGCAATCGCGAGACAGCCTGATGGCCAACCTCCACAGGTAATTTAGAAGATACCTCACTCGGGCGCCTTGCGCAACATTGCCAAGGCCGAACATTACTCTACCAAAGCCGTCCGTGACCGTGCTGACAAAGATACGGTGGCCAGGAGTGATCGCTCTCTCCGCAAGCCCAGGTAACAAGACACACGACCCTTACTTGGCATGGCTGCCCGGTTGTACTTATGATAGATTGGAGTCTACGAATATCCCAGAGAAGCCCGTCGTATACTATGTCACTGGGGCTGCCAATACTACAGCTCAAAGAAAGTCTCGACAGCAATAAATAGCAGGCCTTGCACTTTGCTTTCGCCTCCATTGTGGTTTTGCTGGCCTTTGCTTTCTGAATTCCAAAAGCCAGTCCTTTTTGTCTCCATCAAGTTGCTATTCATCGGATTCTACCTTTCGCCTTTTCTGTCATGTCTGGCGAGGAATGTGATAAGCCCACGATACTACACTGCTCCGCAGTAGGATCGCAGATTGCCCTGGTCGAAGTCCAAAGCCACCTCTCAAGCAAGCGACAGAACCCTCGAGAATATCTCAGTCATTAGCTTCCCTCCGGACAAATTCAGACGCACGATAACGGCGGTTCTTACATATTACGATATGTTAACTAGTACTGCACTGTTTCTGCGTTTCGGCTAGCATCGGGGTTGACCTCAGCCTTGCACACCAAGTTACTAGTTCAGAGGGCCTACAGACTTTATCAGCAAAAGCAATAATAAGAGCCACAAATGCGTCATTTTCATTATATGAGGTGCTAGATCGGGCAGGCCGCTCCAACAGTATAATATAATATTATTATCCCTGCTCAAGAGGTTTCAAGGAACTTTATCTACCAAGCTTGTCTTTCAGTCTTGTTTCCAGCTCAGCGCCCTTGGCCCAACCAGCAAGGATAATACCCTGCAGATGAACAGCAACTAGTCGTAGAGTAATACTCCTGTTTGAGATGGGCGTTATGCCGAGCGCGTATTGAACTTGGACGAGCCGCTAGGCATCGGGATCTCGGAATCCTCGCTGGCCTTATTCTAATCCACAACTAGCTCTTCATGAAAGCTCATTGTTCTCGTACAGCAACTTGTCGCTTTCGCCCAGCGACCTACTCCATCCCAGCAACGGCATTTCAGGGCTCAGTCAACACAACAAGGCCAAGACGGGCCACGCCTCCTCAGTGTGTCAACCAGATACCACCATCTTCGCGGCTAGCTCCATCTCAACTCACGTATCGATTAATCCGCTTTACCGATGTTGGATGATCCGTCCGTTATCACGGGCTTGAAGTTACATGTCATCGTATTAGCGTGAATCAAATGGATGTCAATATACTCTCAGCATCAGAACGGTCTATAATTCGCTTTTCTTCGTTTATAGGATACTTATTGTTTGAGATTGCACGCCATATACATTATTCCCCGATGTTAGTTGCTGACGAGTCGGAGTAGAGAGATATTGGCAGGCGGTCCATGTCCCCTTTGTCATTCTGCATTTTTCACCCCTAACAGAGTACCATCACGACATTCGTCAAGTGTATCTCCACGAACTCGTCTACTACGATCCAGAGCATATATCAGGGGAAGACATTCCGAAGGAAGAGGTACCTAAGCGCGGGTTCGACTTCGGGACGAGTAATGGGGGTAGGCCACGAGCGGGAGGTGTAGCATATGGGTCTTGAAGTCGCGCCCCTCTCTGGACTCCGACTACTGGGTACGGTAGGCAAGCTGACTTCAATTATTCATCAACTATGAGATGTATTGCTTTCTGTATTGAAGGCGAATCCAAGGGACAATCAGACCAGATTGCTCGCAGGGATGTTATTGAGTTCAGCGACGAGGGGATAATAGTGGAACATTTGCAGGGTAATGGGCGTTCACTTGTCACAGGCGCCTCCATCGGTTGATGAATAAAACCATTCCCGAGCTAGAACTTTGTCTTTATATTGATTTCTGTGCGTTTGCGCGAAATCCAACGGGTTCAGGAACGAGATCCATTCCGACGCGTCCAATAACCTAAGCTGGTCGGAACCCCGTGAACTTCCTCAAACTTCATCACTCAGAGCATATAAGACACCATACTGACCCTTCCTTCCATGAGATTTACTTATTATACAATCTCCAGATGAGTAGGCACTCCATAGCCATCTCAGACATGCTCAGTTAGCCATCTAAGTTAGAAATGCCATCTGCCATTATCATCGACAGTTAAAAAGCCTCCACGCTCAACCAGTCTCTAATCCACTCAGTGGGCTACAAAACATGGCTGTCAATTATCAATTCACTGCCCGTCTGGAGTCAATGATTCTCAAATTATCGTGTTTCCATGTCCACCAGCCGTCAATCTTTGACATTCCAAGCTCTGGTACACTAAGCTTTGGCTACGACGGTTACCCTCAAGGCCCAACAGCCCTCTCACACCCCAAGGCTATACCCAGTGGACGCAATTCCGATCCGATTCACTGAACGACTCAACTCGCCCCAATCACACGAACAAGCAAGCATTGATGAGGCGACAACAACAATCTCGATTCTCGGCCTATTTTCTCTGCCCTTCTGGGCCGCCGCCTCCCTCATCGCAACTCGACAGCGACGAATCAACGTTAGCACTCCATGGATACCACGCTCTCCTTCAATCTATTGCGGCTGAGACTCTCGACTCTCACCTTGTCAACACGGGTCAAGAGCTCACTCACAAGAGTCCTTATCTTCAGATGAGCTGGCTGCTCACATCGTCCGCCACGTTCTCAGCATGATGAGGGCTGCGCCCTCTCACCATATTGCAGGCACTACCATAAGGTGGAATGTCGCGGCCTTTCCCCAATCACGCTTCGAGACTCCGTCAAGATAACGCAAATCCCCCTCCAGACACCGACGGTGAACCTGGTCACAATCGATTCCAGACGGGTATCCTTCGAGCCAAAGGCGTCACCAATTTTCGCTAGCCGCCGATAAGCTTACTATACCACCGCGACCATTATTTATTTTCAAAACAACTACCCAAATTGATCCGCAGTTCCTCCCACCCATTCCATTACCGTAACATGCCCTCAAACTTCAGGCTCATAAGCAGGAAAGATGTCACGGATCCCACACCTTCTCTTCTGACCGTTGATCAAGTAGTTAGTCGTCTTTAATGGATTTCTCTCATCTCTAACTCCATTCAATTCCTAAGTTTCGAAAAAGACACGGTCCCGCTGCTTGCAACCTGTGAAACTACCTATGACCCAAATCGCGATTCCTCACAAAGTCTAGCAATTCAATAAGACCTTTCATCTTCGTCTATATATCAACCTGATAGCCAGAGATATCTCCTCATCAATGTCACAATACTCGACAAGCGGTCTTAGCCATTTGCCCATGACGGATCTTGGCGGGATTAGCACGGTTTCCTACACTTACTAGACATCTCTCAACATCTTCGCCCTTCCTCCTGTAGGCGCCTTGGCTGTATATTATAGCGTTGGAATCATGCTGAGTTAGTGCAATCTAGATAACCATTATTACATACTACGCTTTGCCAGTCCTGCCAAACACTTTCAATCGATTACGTTGTCAGTTCGGCGGAACAGACATCCTTCACCCCGGTCCCTACCTTAGACCAGATATCATAAGGTTGAACAACTGACCAGAAACTATCACAGAACGTGAGCATGTTGCAAAATGTCGTCCATGATGGTACAATGTGAGCGCACATCACCGAATGTTGGCTATATAGCGTATGTGAAAGCTGTTCTGGGTGCTCAGACACAACCCTTGGGCGGGAGTGGACGTCGAGATGGTAAAATACACTAGGAGTATGCTGGCTTATTAAGACCAAAATATTATAAATTGCATCATCAGCTCAGCCCACGACGTGATATCAATAATACCAGCAAATAATGTATTGCCACACCCAGTATAGTACCGTCCGTATGATAATACATATACGATATGTACAGCCTTACATTCACTGTAGCAGAGCAATGACAAGTGCCTGGCACAAGTGCGATACTGTAATCTGATGAGCTGCTTCCTTATGATCCGCCCTAACTTTCTCCTAGCTGCAGAACTTCGGAGCTTACTACAACGCGAAGCCAGAGAGCGCAACAATATAGACTGGCTCGGAACCACTTGGAACGAACCAGCTCAGATTCCGGCCCTTATGCACGTTGGCTGAAACTACACTGAGTGTACCCAACCTGGGACGACATTATTCACTTTGTGCGCAAAGATCCTTCAAGCTGGCATCGCCGTTGATATCCTTCTCAATTCTCTGGAGGGACGCCGGACCCTTTCGAGATTGTTTGACCGTGAAGCAGCCGAGCAACAATAAAACCACGCCGAGATACTCATTTCCGGCGCCAAGCTCGAAAGCAATACCCTGAACGCTTTGATCGGCAGCATAACTGCACTGAAAGACCTCGTCAGCGAGGTTGAACAGACTGCGGGGGAGGTGTTGCGATTATAGGAGGAATTGCGCTTACTATGGTATTTGCTCTAGAGTCATAATTGACAGCATCAAGAAGCTCTTGACGGACTTGGCTCATGAGTTACAGTAGCGCACCGAACCTTTACCCTCGCCTATTATATACTAAACCATGTCTGGCCATAGTTGTTAATGCCCACCCGAACTTATCTTCTGAAGACAGGATTTTGATTTTATGCGCAAAATAGAATTCATCCAACATGGCATTTACTATAGTTCGAAGCCCATCCGTTAAAAACATCCAGGATCTGGTTCCTCCCTTTCTGTATTTCTAGTCAAAATGAACAGACTGAGTGCGAATCTTGTGGAGTAATCGAGATTGGACACAACAATCATTGTCCATCGCCAATAACGGCCATGCGCTACAAACGTAAGACTCGGTTGATGGATGTCGGGCAATTGATCCTCAATCTGACGATTTCGCTTTCACCAAGACAGGTTTACTGCACAGTCTATTCTGCCCTCGTATTGGTCCTGAAGCCCAACCTTCTCCTCTCGCTACTCCTTTACTTTTCCACCAGTAGTTAAAGAGGTTCGTCACAACAATTAATGATTGAGAACCAGAAACCTCTCGAAGAGACCCTCAGAGCGTCACTCGAGATCTAAACCGCCTCATCAATAAGCAGCTAAATGATCCTATATCGCGCAAGTATCTGGTGCATTGGCACTCTCGTGGCCATCACCATGCTCACACGTTCATGAATTCCGAGCAACGCAATCGACTTCAAGTCATAGGAAGAAGAAAAGCTGAAAGGTTATAGCAACTGGATGAAGCTTTCTTAGACGTGGAGAAATGCTCCGTAGCTGATTGCAACCGCAAGCAAGATTCCAGGACGAGCTGGATAGCGAGCGGGCCCAAAATACCAACAGGACCACAGACAGGATTTCAATCTCAAGTGTAATCTTAACCAGAAGGAAGACAACGGAAGTAAACCAGAGTGGCCCCTAATATCTGGCGGACGAACAGTACATGTACTCTTACACTTGATAGATTCCTCTCCAACCCTGGCCACAGACACCAGACCTAACAGCTGGTGACATTCATCAAGACGATGGCATTATATTCCTGTGCAATTTGAGCCATGCCTGAAACCTCAATTATCTACTCCAGCCTCAGCTAGGAACAAACTACCTCAATGGGGAATAATATCGCGACGACTGAGACAAAGCGTGAATCACGATCCTTCCCTTTTGCCAACGATGAACAAGAACACAAGACCACGCTTATGGAACGTATATAGTCTCAATAAAGGTCTCTGTAAATGTAAATCATTAGGGGTGATGAATAATACCATATCACCAAGTAGTGGGAGGTTATAGGAAGATGCCAAGTATCAGACAATCAGCCTCTTTAGGAACACTCCATGTCGCAGGCATCTATCAGTGGAACAGGGCCTGGCCAGGTTACGGTTTTGCCTCTGGTACACCAGTGAAGCCAGTTGCGCTGTTCCTTGCGTTACTGTTCCAGAGAGGGTTGTCGAGATCTCAGAATCTCGGAAACGTGCCCTGTCTACGCCCTTTGTGGAGGACCAGAGACATCAATAGCATGAGACCTTCACTCACCGTAACATTTAATACTAACAGCTCAGTCAGACGGGTTGAGTCCCTGTAGGGCGCTAATAGACAATACTTCCAGCGATAAATACTTGAGGCCGATTGCCTATTGTTCGTTGGCGCCATGAATGACACGTCAGAGGCGTAATCAATAGCGCTCTCACTATTCTCCTTAGCGCGAAATGGAGCTCCAACTGGTCATCGGTAGATATGGACTTTATTGATAAAGGCAACTTAAAGAACTTCGCAACCCGACCCCAGCCTGTTCGAGAACTGTGGTAGGATAGAAAGTAAACAACGGACGCACCGATATGGAGCGAGGGAGCACCTCAATGACCCATCAACTGCTACCCAGTCTGTAGGCGTTATTTAACGGTATTTCGAGTATCAATGCCAGAAGGGCCAGAGGATTGGTGTTTTCTCTGTTCACTGAACCTGCAAAGGCCACTTGCAGGGCCTTAGCTATTGGAAGTCCATAGGTCAGAACCTCAACGAATAGGTTCGGAGCTGTTGCTTCGGGATTACTTACTACTCATATGACAGTCACTCCCGTTTAGCATCCTTGCTCCTGTCAGTCGCGTGGATTACACCGAGGCGAGGCAGATAGTCTCATATACCACGACTGGGACATCTGATTTCTTGCCTTATGACTCCGATCGGTACCTAAAGTGATAATGATAATGCGGATCTGTTTTCACAACACTTTAATAAGTCCTGGCTAGCAGCTCTCCTTCATTTTACCAGAGCCTTAGGAGCTCGTAGCTACTAGCAACGCCATCTGCATCTTGAATCATCTATTTATATACAGGACGGGTGGAAATGATTTCTCCGAGATCTTCTAGTTAGCTACATTTAAGCCAGGGTTGAGAGCGAACTGTTGACCTTGAAGATCGAATCCGACAAACAGTTGCCTGCACAAATGCTTGTTCGATTGAATAACCTGACGTGATTCATCCCACAAGGAGACACTCCAGGCAAAATGGCAGGACTCTACTTAGACCTGGCGCGAATATGAAATTGGGACTCATTACACCTTGAAATGCTATTCTGCCTCTTGAAAGTGTGAAAGCCCATCTTCAACCAGAAGAGTTGGATCGCTTTAAAGGCTACAT
This sequence comes from Fusarium nurragi, assembly GCA_012977755.1. Classification (NCBI taxonomy): domain Eukaryota; kingdom Fungi; phylum Ascomycota; class Sordariomycetes; order Hypocreales; family Nectriaceae; genus Fusarium; species Fusarium nurragi. The sequence goes on along the minus strand of JAALXI010000273.1, from coordinate 12,552 downwards.
GTAAAGAGTTGGTAGTCGCCAGTTCTGTCGTCGCCGAGGGAGCATATCTTCAAGAATTTACAGATGGAGCTGCCAGAGAGTTCTCAAAAAGCCTCCCAGACAGAACTTAGTACTCTGATCTTTGTCTGTCTAGGTCAACTTTCTGCTCCCGACGGTTAGTTCTACTGCGTACTTAACAACGGCACCTGCGATTATCTATCGATTACTTAGCCTGAATAAGGCGGATTAGCTCTTTCACTTCTTACTATACTTGAAGCTTAGAAGTAGAAGTATTGGCACAGATTGAAAGTATCCCTCAATGTCCCGTGGATGTTAATTTTATACCATTTGCGAGCTGCACCCACCGTTACGCCGGAGCAGTCAAGCGAAAATTCAGTACTAACAGGTGAACCGTTGAAAGAGACTTTCTATACTTATTAAAAGGAAATATCACTTGGCGATTACTATTATAGTAGAGCTTAGTATTGACCTTACTAGTAGTTATAATATCTACTTTATAGAGTGTTTAATAGTAGCCTATTTAGACTATTCGCCATAAATACAGCAGATCTACTAAAGAAACTTCGACAACTTGGCACCTCTTTTCCTTGTCACTATTGGTACTGATAATATTAAGTACTTGAGTTCTCTTTCACTTTTGTCTCCTTCCTTTTAATTTGTTGTTCTTTTTCTCATACTCGTTCCACCTTTCATTCCCATATCTCTTAACGTGCACTCCATCATCGCAATGTCAATTGGAGCATACTCGAAAAATTCCCTATGGCCTCCAAGACACCGACTTCCAACAGTGAAAATCAAAGCGGATAAACTCAGAACGTACCTACGAAGCTTTTTATTATAGAGCACCAAAAAAATGGCTAAGGAAATACATCTCTTCTACATCAAAAACTTATTGATTCGCTCATCCTCGGTCGCCGGTGCAGTATAGGGTACGCCCAAACCACCATTTTTGGAGCACGTGACTTCGTGTGTCCCACGCGCTGACCCCGCTTTTGTACGTCGTGGTTATCATATCTGTTATTAGCAGCTACGTTCACCGAAGTGAGCATTTGAAGAGGTTGTTTTAGCCTTGTATTTCCACTAGCTAATTGAGAGCGGTGATCCCGTTAAATACAATAGAGCGGCTGACGTAATTAGCCCTGCTCGGCCAATCACAGAGCTACGCTTTGTGACAATATCGCAGTAACAACAAACCATTGTCAATCCACACGACAAAGACGAGAATATAAGCCGAGCCTTGTATACTCCGCAAGCCTTGATAAACCTACTCATACACCGACCGGAGGGTGAACGCTCTCGACTGCTCAGCCGAACACCAGCTTGTCGGGGTCTCAAGAATGAAGCGAGGACAAGTTGAGGTGCCGATGACTGCATTTGAAGGCTACCAACACCAATCACTGTCTAGTAAGTTTCACTCGCCACATCAGTACGGAGAATAGTCAGTGCCTGAAGCCTTCAAACGCAGCTGTCACCTCATGCACATAATTACAACCCGCTCGAACGACCACTCAAGCCTGGCTAAAGACATCTACACTTCTCGCGCCAGAGACACCCGAAAACTGGCCCGTTGCTGATCCAGACTGGCAGCCAGCATGCTCTCCCTGAGAAGAAGACCGAATTCACGGAATCGTATCAGGCAGCCGATAAATAGGGTCGACCAAGATGGGGGCGTAATCGGAAGCGGAAAGGATGGCCTTGGTAGGAATATTATGAAGATCAACAATAAGAACTACAAACGAGGGAGTCAAAGTAGACACCAACAGCAATGCAATTGGGTTCAGTAATAAATATTACAGGCCTAGATCCAAGGAGAGGTAGGTTAACTCACCCCGCATGGCTTTATTGCCCACAAGCGACTAATCGTATGCCCCTTCCATTTCCATAACTCACAACCCGTACACCAGATCTCACGAACCACTGCTCTTCACGTACCGTGGCAGCTTGGGATATCTTCTCATATTTAGGCCACGCTTTGGGACTCACGACACTCCTGCCAATACCGTCCAGGCCCAACACAAAGCCGTATCGCAACCCTGCCCGAAGAGTATTCTCTATCTGAGCACCAGGTTATGTATAAAAGGGCCGATGCTGACATACATGCAGCGCTGTGGAGCCAACTTGGTTCGTTGAAATGGTATCACTTTGGGCAGCTCTGGCGCAAGACAACTTTCAATTAAGGTGATATGGAATGATCTCCTGGTTCCTCACGTATATCTCGCAAATACACAACTCATCAAAGAAGGCGTCTAAAGACCTCTTGAGCCTAGAAGACGTTCTTTGTAACTCTGAACCCTCAAACTTGGACACTAAGCTCGTCTCTCTCAGGTTGGTCTTATCTTTCGCGCTGTTTTAAACCCCCATTGCGCCTCTGTAAGTCGAATAACGGCAGAAGAATTCCTTAATATCTTATATTGAATGGGCTATCAGTCTTTACCTGTCCTGATTATCTAACGTTTAGAACAGCCAAGTAAAGTGCGTGTTACCTCGACAACACAATGATCTTGAAAGTGTTACAAGTGGTGGCTAGACCACCTAGCTAGGTAGGTAGAAATATTTGTCATGCAAATAAGAACACAGGTTCCGGTGCTTGGTGCCCTGTCAGGACTATCTTGTTTTAATAATCAAGCGTGCACAATACTTTACTACGTACTTGTTAACTGGTGATTAGAGTTGCCTTCGAAGGAATAGACGTATGCTCACTAGACTCTTGAAGACGCTATTATTTTCAAACCCTAGAGTATCACTATTGCACTTATTTGTGTTCAAATACTGTGTCTTGATTGAAGTTTCTAAAAACATGCCACAATCCTGTGCCAAGCCTTCAGATACCCCTTTCAACTCAACGACTTGTGAATTCACCTCTCGTTTGACAGGATCAGATGAGAACGCATGAACAGTGATTTGAGTCTTTTGGTTATGCACTATTGTATGGTCTATATTGCTTGATCAATTGGACAAGGCAACGTCGAGTATCTAGACAACCACTGGCTGCATGTCGCTTGATTCCAGCGATTTCATTATTGCTTGTATATAAGCCTATAGATTTGACAATAAATGCCTGATTAGGACCTCCAGATCTTACTGGACGTATTGGGTGAAGGGTTTCAGACTTGCCGTTACATTATGATAATCTTGGCCCTAACAATTTACTGTCATACCAAATGTATCAGCATGCGTAAGAGGGATACCATATCCTGTGTCAGCCTGTCCTTATCCATATTATTGATATTTTTAACAGTCTAAACTGGTAGAGGCTTGGAGCCCCCAAGGGCGAGCGGCGGGATATTTCCGTCAACGTTAGAGCGGGTATGTGTGCGATTTACCTCTTCCCGAGGAGGTGTCTTTGCCACTCACTTGTTCGATAGGCTCTTGTGCTTGAGGGAGGCCAGGCGTATAATTAGAGGGTCTCAAGTGGTCGACTATGGTCCCCATCCGGTGGCTCTAGTCCATGTCGTTGCCCTCCCTTTAGGATGTCCCCGACTTGCTGCCATCTTTATGCAACATTAGAAACGCTTCTTGCTTTCTTATATCTATCTCCCAACAACGCAGTGAGCGCAAAGCTTGGAAAATGTGTCTGGGTTGACCCTCGCACTGGTCACGTGGGTCAGCATAGGGAACTAGCTCCATTGTAAAAGTTTGTGCAACCTCCCTGCCAAACTGAGCTATAAGGACCAATCCACATGATGGGAAAGTATAACGTCATGGTGTAACTGGACATGAAAATACAAGGCCGATATAATTTAAGTATTTGTTATATAAGTTAGCGGTATTGTTCCATGAAGAGTATGCATCTATTTAGTTCTTTGTTAAGCCAAAAGGATCTAAATACTGCTTTCTGATCACTCTCTTAGGTATGAGACTAACTGATAAATATTCTGCACCACTGCCGTCCTGTCAGATCTATCTTCAAGATCGAACCACTTTGTGGCCGTGACCTTGATCGCTTCCTTTGGTGTTATTCCTTGCTTGATATCAGCTAGCTGATCCTTCAGAATGACCAAGTTGGAAAAGTATATATACTGCTGCAGCACGTGTATGATGAAGATATTCTCACCGGGCAGTGCCCAGATGACCGAGCTGCGAGTGCTTTGCAGGTCACTTGGGCAAAGAGCTCCTCTTTAATCTCTGGCTGATGGGTGAAATTATGAACTTCACGACGTTTCCTAGCCTTAAAGATGATAACTGACTTCCTCTTTTTCGTGCCAGCTACTGGGAGTAGAGTAAGACCCCCATCGTCAATTACGGTAACTGGGATGCCGCCAATGCTGATTGCGACCCGTTCATATTAACGGATCTGGACGGGTTTAGTCATATCGGCAGGCTGTGTGTACAAGAGGATGCGGTTAGTTACTGCAAGCCCAAGACTCACAGCATAATCCCCTAGGGGAATATGTATTATCTAGTTCTGGTCGACAGCATAAGCACTAGGCGGGCTGCTGGGTAGTTCCGCTGGAGGATCGCTAGGCGGATCCTGACTGCTCCCAAAGTGAATGTTGCTTGAATCTTGGAAGCCTTCGCGTTGCACCTGAGTTCTGTTCCATCCTGGGATCCGGTAGCTTACCTCCGGCTCGGGACTATTATCTTCTGTGTCGAGAGCTTTGACATCTCACAACGCAACCCAGACACTAGCCAAGCTGACGCTGACGGCTGGCTCTCGGATGAGGGCATGCTCTTGCAAGTCTTTCTGTCCTTCCGTCAGTCCCTTGATGAATGCCTTCAACTGAGTTTCTTTATCGCCAGGGCGAAAGTTTGTTCCCGCCTGGAGAAACCTGTGCTGTAAGAGGGTCCTTTTCCAATTCCTGCTAACCTATACATGGCAAGCAAAAAGATGCTCAATGTCCCAACTACTGGCATATACACGAAGTTCTCTTAATTCTACCAGATCCGATAGTCGTCTCGCACCTGATGCCTGCCTGTTGTAAGCGGCGTTAGTCGTAACCAACTCAAAGAAGGACTTTGAAATGATGAACTTTGTCCACGAACAATAGTGTTGGGGCTTAGGATAATCGTAGAATCGGGAGGTTGATCTGGAATACTTAACATGAAGATACTGACATGAAGAGTTGTCCACCAATATGACCCGTTCATTAGATATTACAGATACAACGCCGATCAGGAGCGCCGCCAAATGCTCTCCGCTCCCCGAGCTTCACGTGGTCTGACCAACGAGACTTTCAAGCGCTTGTATAACCTTCGACATCGACACATGACCCCTCCAGACTGGAGACAGGACGCTTACCTCTTTTGCCTTCTTCTCAGCTTAGCGCAGCTCTATCGCCGCCAGCGTACTGACTTACGAACGGACGCTATCTTGGTCAGTATACTCTCACTTCCAGTCCGGTTGGTGAAGATTTCTATACCTGATGTAGAATATTTAGTCTAAATCAAATGAGTCTGCTAACCCCTGATTAACTAGACACGACTCCTCGTCACTCAGATGTCTGACTGCACCTATGCTTACATCTATGAGGCCGGTATTCCACGTCAACTCTTGGAATGTCTTGACAATCCGAAACGGACTCTAGAAGACTTTTCCTTTCCCACCATCACCTGGTTCAAGTTCCCTTTCGATCCATATATGACATTTGTGGACCGTATCCAGATTCATTTAGCTGGCCCTGACTCCGAGTCCGATTTCGTTGCTGCGGCCACGAGGAATGAAGTGAAAGAATGAGGAGCTGGATTGATCTGGCAGAAAAGGAGGAACAGACCAGCTAGTAGGAACCAAGACTGTGAAGAATCGTTAGGCAAATGCAAAACTAACGTCATTCTGGGAGAGAATCGCTGTGTCGGTAGCACATGCCATCTGAGAGGCGGCCACTTCCTAGTTGAGATGTTGTCACTCTCAATAGCTTTAAAGACTCCATTGGCAGGTATGGTCTCGGCAATTAAAGCATAACAATAAAACTGTAGGGAAGTATTTCGCCCTTCTTCTTACATATATATAGAGATCTAGACCTCTAAATGGAGTGTTAAAAATGTCAGGGAGGGGGCAGATACAAAGACGTTGGGGCACCCATGGGCAGCTGACGGGTGTTCTCTGTGGTGAATAGAACATTTAGTCCATTATTCGTGTTGTAGGAGTCTTTAAGATGAGTCGGCGTGTTTGTTACCAGCTGCTAGAGTTGGTGCTACTGGTGGCCTCTTGGAGTGGGAAGCCAGCCGCGGCGTATGTCTTCTGAGTGGACATTCCGTCCAAGTCGTTCGATAGCAGCGCTACCGAGGGGAGTTTACGTGGACACACCATATGTCGCGCTATGTGTGGTATACGGTTTAATTAGGTTGCAGCGTATAACAAAAGGTTGGAGATGATCTTGCCATTCTGACAAAAGGCGTGCGATTTAATAGTCGGTGGCTAGTTCATACTGTCAAGAGCAAGGGCGCTGTGGTTGTTGGTGCGTGAAAGTCATGACATCACCTGCTGACAATCCGCCAATCACTTGAGGGACAACCAGCCTTACCACAGATTTAAATACCCTCTTCAACCAGTTCTTATGGTCTACAAACTGGTTCTTTAAACGCGTTTCTATATCACGACAATAAGCTGGTTTGGTTTGATTAGTAGACTTATTGATCATATTGGTTAGTGAACCAAGACCTTTTATATTGTCTTAGATGGTCTGCTGTTAATAATGGGTAGTAGGCCAGAAATGTGCTGAAGTGAATTTGTCTAGATCCAACTTATGATGTTTGTTTCCTATTGATGATATGACCGTTATGCGACATAAGATGAACTTTTTAAATGGATAATCATCTTGGTCCCAGACCTGGTATAAGCGGTACATATGAATGCACTTATCGATTGTATGAACCGCTTGTTGACCAACCTAATATACAATATCTAGTGTCTAACATAACAATAATAAACGATCCAAAGAGAGTAACAAACACCAGATCCAGACTTGACATAAACACAACATCTACACCAGACTCACAGCTGACTGCAAAGCGTAGGCTGCTCTTTGGCCAAGTTACTTGCCGTCTCCAGATGCACCTGCTGCTGTTCCGCCAACTGATCCAGCCTCTCCACTAACGCAACTCTAGCATTGCCCGTCCCCAAACGGTCCCCTTCTTGAATCCAACTCGGTATACTTCGCGACGGTGCGTCTTGGTTGGAGTTACAGTGATGTCTTGCGAGGCGATCGTGGGTCAAGGGGCTATCACTGCCGTAACAGCTCTGTCAGTAAGTTTCGCAGTGCAAAGCTAACACAAACATACCGCGTAGGTCCATCTTGGAGAGAAATGGCACTTAAGTCGGGAAGATTGGTAGAGTTGGTCCGACTTTCAGGAACGGGTGTTTGTTACTTGAGAGACGTGAGAGCCTTTATGATCGCATTCTTGTTGGAGAATGTAGTAGTAGCCACTTCACTCCGTGCACTGTTGTCGCTGTTGCGTACAGAGACGGAACTAACATCCTGGTCTAAAGCTCCTGAGCCTAGTTCACATCTTGAGGCACCCACTTACACAGAAAGTAACCAAGCATGCACAGGAGCTGTCACTGGATTCCGACTGGTGGAAAAGCAACACCATTGGTGGCAATCACCCGTTTTGCAAGTGGGTTCTGTGCGGCTCTTAGCCATTCACAAGGTTAGTATGGTCACTGTTGAAATACTATGCGTGGTCCATGTCACGCCCAAGTATGGCAAATTAGTGCCAACTCAGGGGCAAAGGTGCCGTTTCTGCGGTGAACCAGGACACTGTAAGTTTGTTTCCCTACGCCATATTTATCATACCATCAGATTGGTCTAGGCAAGCTACAGGACCATGAATCTGAATTGGCGGTGAAGGGCACGTAACTGCCAACACAAAAACGGCACATGCAGGAACCCGAGAATAAGAACTAGTAGGTGTTTGTTACGTCACTAGACTCTGGGTTGCTGTTTTACCACTAAGCATGATTGGAAAAGCGTAAACGGGCTGTTACATATGACGGTCAATTAGTATCAAAATTGACAACCTTTACAAAGAACAGACTGTCTGGGAAAAGCGGAAATGGCTGTTCTTGGTATGACCAGGAGCTAAATGTAAAGAAATTATTATAGCTTCCGGTCATAAAATGTACAATGCCGGCTTGGTACCTCCAGAACAGTCCTTAACACAAGCATTATTAATTGCCTATAGTAATCTCCTCTCGGTTTGTAGTAAAGAAGATCTTGTGATATAAGTATGGCATCTTGTGTTACGACTTACCTGTCATTCCTTCCTCTAGCTTTTCCCTCTACTACCGTCCTCTATTTCCCAACGTCGTGACTATTTTCGCTTTACATACCATGTCTCGATATGATACGCCGGAAAGCCTTGCAGTAATAGCTGCACGCACCCCAACACTTTCCACCACCATTATCAATATCATCTTCCAAAGCGCAATTAAACGGAGCGGCTGCGAAGTCATGACTGTGAGAGAGCTGTATATTCGACTACAACATAATTCTGCCGAGCGACATAGCTCCAAGCCCTCTTTGAAGGACTTTTGGATCGTCTCAAGTACCCACCTGGGCTGGAGATGCAGTACGCTGGCCCTTTGATTAAACCCTACCCTGTTCCTGTCAGAGTGCTAACACTGTCGCAGCCAACCCGGATGACGAGCATGTCTGTTGCAGCGATATATGCCTAGAGGTCCACGTCCAAGCCAAGATCACGATTGATCCGGTTATTCAGCTCCGTATCAACTTTGAACTTCTGTCTCCTTCAGGGTCCTCATATGTCATCAGTCCCAAAGAAGCCATGACTTGCAAGATAATTGATCCAAACTGGCAGGCTAAGCTCATGGGATCGTTTGACATTATTAGCCAGATTCAGCAGTACAACTGGGCCGTTGCAAACTACCTGGCGTTAGAGGTGCTATTGCAAGCTGAGGAGCATGGCCAATTCACCTGTTGTGTGTCTTACGACCAATGCTTTGAAGATCCGGTTGAATGGGATACCCTGATCCGGGGTCTTGTTCTGGGGGAATATGGGGAAAACATCCAAGATGCTAATGAGACGACCTAGGTTGTTTGTGAACAAGGTTCTAGTGTCAGTATTTGTTGCCGCAGACACAATTGAGTTCCAGTACCTAGTGTAGAACAAATCAAATTACGCTTGCGCATACCTCCTAGCATTAGCCATGGCATGTTCTGTTCCACCATCTCACCTTGTCTTGTATACGATGATGTACGGGCATTTCTGAGTCACATATGGTAAGAGATAGAGAATGGTATTTTGAGTGAGCAAACAGCCAGTCGTTACACCAAATCTGGACTGGCCTACACTCCAATAAGCACTATTCATCAATCTAATACAAAACACTATTTGGGTATAGGTGTGTAATGTTGTATTTTGTTCCTAAAGCCTTAGAAAGAATAAGTGAGACTAAAAAAGCTTTAAGGCTGTGTCTTTATTGGTATAGTGGCTTTACGCCATCTTTATTGCGTGTCTATCTGCTGAGTACAAAGGATATCGCACGTTAATAGTCCCAGTCTTGCAGTCTGAAGTAAAAAAGGACCAACCGCTAAGAGGCACTTGTCTTGCTAACCCTTCTTACTGGCGTTATTGAGCTCTTACCATTTGATTGGCAGCGGCTGTGTAAAGACCAGTACCTTAGAATGTGGTTGCATCTAGAAGTCTTTTGTAATCCTCGGGATTATGTGCTCTATAGGTTATCACGTCATCTTGAAGATACACGAAGCGATCAGCAACGCCATGGGTTTGAAGAAGCTGATCGAGGAGGTCGACAAGAGAGTCAATGTCGATCAAAAGCTAATTCTACTCCGCTGGATCTCTTCAACAGAGACCAGTCGGAGAGTTTTCGCACGTGGGCTGGTCACACTGCGATCCCTGGGTAGCTGCTCATCTGAGACAAGCGCAACCACTACCGCACAACACCCTAGGGGTTACATCGCGCAATATCCCCAGATCGCACCAATGCACGGCCCGAAAGATTAAGGAAAATACTGTATTAAGTAATGCGAAGATTGGTACAAGTGGCGATAACAATAACAAACTTGTATATCTGTGCCTCATTTCGACCCAACCCTCTCGTCTTATATCCAGACTGTTACATGAACATTCCCCGTCAGTAAATGTCAAAAGAGCAGAGAGGCAGAGGAAACTTAAGAGTGGGCGACGGGAAACTCCCCAACTTTTCCAAGCGTGTGGTAGCTTACAGGGGGGCCCTGTAAACGAGGAGCATCCCGGCAAGACTCACAGCACACCGTATTTCAGTGTCCCGTTAAAAACGGGACCATCAAACGGAAAGACATAGGATGCACTGTCAGCGCCAGCACCTCAGCGGTGGGTTTATTCATCGGGCGCTCACCGTCCAGCTGCAGGTTGTTCATGCCGGGTTCCAGTAAAGGTCTGACGTTCCCTGCCGTCATGACAGGAGTCACAGAGGGACACTGACAGCTCTGGACTGCATGAGCACTACGCAGTTATTTGTTTGTGTAACGGCGTCTGTGCGCTGCCTTCTGGTAACAAGGTACCAAAGAACGGTCTGTAGTGGTAGAGCGTGGTAGCTGCAGGACATGACGTTATGTAACCCGGGGAGATCCATAATCACCACCGGTTGGTCGTGCTGGAGGTCTATGGAAGACGGCCGCAATGTTGCCGTGAACGCGAGTGACGGCAGAGCGTTTGTACCGAACATGCAGCAGAGTAATAATCCTGGGAACCACCTCTGAGAGTCTATAAATGGGTTCAGATGGGAATGCTAATGACGTGTGTAGACAGTAGTGGTTTGTCTATACCTCTTTCTTTCAAGAACCGGCCCCATGCAGATTAGAATGCTATGGCCCGTCTCGCAAGCCAGAAATGTAAAATGACATATCAAGAAAACAAATTCATAGATGTAAATGAGCCAGTTATTTTAGTCTACCTCATTGGCAACAGAAAGCCCGAACTATAATGCATCTATGTGTAATAGATGTAGTCTTGAACAGCAGAATGTTCGGTTGGGGGAAGAATTATAAGGTTCTATATTTCCCTCCTGCGTGAAGCTGTCTCACTCTCACTCTCGAACATCCCATCACATATTTACGCTATCATTCATCTCACTGAGAACCCACGAATTAATCTGCTATTGAGATGGCTTCTTGTTAGTTATCCACCCCCTTGTCTTCTCACTTACACTTACTTACACCACAACAGCCGAAAGTAGTACGCCTCCAGGTCCTCAGGCAGACTTTCCATTTGAAGACGCCGCCGACGTGAAGATTAATTCCCACGTGGTTGACTACGATGAGCACCTTGTCGAGTTCTGGGTCGAATGGCGCGACACGCCTAACAGTCCACGCCGCACTTCTAAGTACGACGAAAGCCATGTCCAGGACGTCATGCCACAGATGGTGTATACGTACTGGGCGGGCCTTGGCGGTCGTTGCACTGTCACCCAACTCTGCATGTACCATGTGTATGGCATCCTTGATGAGAAGGCAAATAGATTCCTCGTCCAGTGGGTCGGTTACGACGAGTCCGATCCTACTTGGGAGCCTAAGGCGAAAGTTAAACGCATCTGTCCTGCAGCAGTCCTTGAGTGGAACCGCTACAAGAAGAACGATGTGAGTAGCTTGGTATGTTTGCCTGTATCACGCTGACATACTGAAGGCGATATAGATCTGGTCACATTTAACTGGCCTTTGAACTACAGCGGAATAAATTGTAGGGCTGAAAGCAGAGTGTTAGTCACTTGTAATACTTGGAAGTATGGAAAGAGGACAAGATATCTAGGTTAGACTTCTTGTGTGACATAGAGGGCTTCTCAATTGCTAGCGCAGTCTACGTAGAATTGACTCGGTTTTATTGATGACGACAAACTGTCAGTTTCAGTGAATCTCAGCAATGAGTTCTTTTCCGCCGTTAGTTCTTTGGACTCCTTATTCATGAAGTATACACATAATATCACCCTGGCGGGTGCTCGCTCTTGGTGTAATGAGAAGTAGTTGTGGCTCTCTTGAGCCTCCCATTATCGGGATCATAATTTGGCTCTGCGCTCCCATCTTGGCCGCCTCAGACTCCTTCAACTTGAAGTTGAAAAGGGACTCCGCAGTAGCCTCTGTAGCAGGTCTCCACGCCACATAACGACACCAGCCACTATTTCAATCCTAAGGCGAGCAGCCCATATGCGTTTAAGCGGTGGCCTTCTCTACAAGACGAACTTAATTCACTGCTCAACAGAAGAGGTTCCCCACTTGCAGAAAGCCAGTAGTCAGTCACTTGTCCCTTTTACTACCAGCTGACATGTTACACTTATTCCACCCATGTTGTAAGTCTGGCCGTTAAGATACCCACGACGTTCAAAGCTGGCAGTTGGTGGTGAAGATCCTGGACTTATATCCTTATCTACACTAAATACAGTCTCCCTACTATATGGAGATGCAGAAGACAGAATGCGTCGAGCACGGCCTGACGGTGAGGGTGGTAAGTAGTTATTAGCTTAGCCAATAAGGAGGTAAAGGCTTAAACTACAGTTAGATCCAGTTATTTTAATTTAACCCTTTAATATATTATCTGGCAGTAAAGTCTTCTATAAAGACTCTATAAGTTAAAGTCTAATAATATAATTAAACCTATTTA
>JAALXI010000272.1:0-56596 GCA_012977755.1 Fusarium nurragi | reverse complement strand
TTCCTGGTACGATATCCAAAACCCAATCTACGCTCTCCCCCCCACCGCCCGCCAACCCGCCCCCTGCGTCCCTTGGTTCAGGACGCCTCGAACCAACCCCGACGACGATGTCAACTCGCATTGCATCGCGCTGCAATGGCCGCCTTGGTTCACTGCACTGTATGCGACCGCTTTAGAATAACTCCTGCTGATCCTCTGCTGTCATGTAGATTAAGCTGCTCCTGATAGGCGACTCCGGCGTCGGCAAGTCGTGCTGTCTACTGCGGTTCAGCGAAGACTCCTTCACCCCTTCGTTCATCACTACTATCGGTATCGACTTCAAGATCAGGACCATTGAGCTCGACGGAAAGCGCGTTAAGCTGCAAATTTGGGATACCGCCGGTCAAGAGCGCTTCCGCACTATCACCACCGCCTATTACCGTGGTGCCATGGGCATTCTCCTTGTCTACGACGTCACCGACGAGCGCTCATTTAACAGTACGTCTCTCTACTCTCCAAGATTCGGCTCAACACACACGGTTTTCGATATGTTGCTGTGCATCTGCCCTTCCTAAGACCTAGATGATCGACCAGCGCCCTTGGCCCAACAAACACATTCGCTTCAGAGCCACGTACACTACCAACAATGGCCTGTACTAATTTCTTGACAGACATCCGAACTTGGTTCCAAAACGTCGAGCAACACGCTACCGAAGGCGTCAACAAGATTCTAATCGGCAACAAGTGCGACTGGGAGGAGAAGCGCGTTGTTTCTACCGAGCAAGGCCAAGCCCTTGCTGACGAGCTGGGCATTCCGTTCCTCGAGGTTTCCGCCAAGAGCAACATCAACATCGATAAGGCTTTTTACAGCCTAGCCGCAGACATCAAGAAGCGGCTTATCGACAACTCCAAGAACGATCAACCCTCAGCGAGTGGCGTCAACGTCGGCGATAAGAGCGAAGGCGGCGGCAGCAAGTGCTGCTAAACCGAATACCCCAAGGAGTCTGTTGTCTGTCATTTCTCCGTTTGCCGTCCGTTTTATTTATCAAGCTTATAACTTTGTAAACTGGGGAAGGGCACGCTGTGCGTGTGTCGGCGTGTCTGCGAGAGTTGGAGAGTTCACCATGAGAGTGTGGGAAGCGAACTTGCCGACGTATGCGTGGGATGGAAGGATGGAAGGAAAGGAACTGAAAGAGAGAAATGGATGGCTGTGAGTTGAGCAGGGCGGCAAATATCAGTCACATTCAAGGAGGAGAGGCGTGACATTGCGAGAGGTTTTGGTCATGCGTGTCACTTTGTTTCCCCGATCGACCTTCCACCCCATCTTAGAGAGCAAATCCGGTCTGGAGTTTCGGTTTTTGATCTGGGTCTAATATACATTGCTTTCGTCACGTGCCTGGCTGCGGTTCGTGGTTAAAGTCGATCCTTGTTTTGTTTGCAGAACCAACGCCAAGTTCAAGAAGCTGAGACAAAGAAGGCTATATCGCTAGAGAGGCAGTGGGGTGCCTCGCCACAAAGAGAGACAGAATGGAGATTGGTTGGAAGAAGATTGAGCTCTGTGTTATTGATTCCTGGTTTTATGATCATGTCTCGCATCATCCGTACAATCGCTAAATTTCAATATATGATACTTTTACACGATTTCGCATCATGACACCCTCCATGTCATACTCGAGAATGCGCTGGTTCCAACTACGGATGAATCGCCATGCAGTTTCTGGGTTTTCACAGATCATAACAAACCGCGAGCTGTGCTTATGACGGAAACCCACATCGTCTTTAAGCGGTACGCGCCTGGTGTTTTTGAACATGTCCTTCTGAAAGCCCAGGGTTTTTGAAAGATGGAACAAAACGTCAGCTTTCCATCGGTGGCCACTATCTACACCGTCTCGGTGGATCATGGCCTTGAGCTCCGTGGCCGAGAATGTGGCCTGCGGCAGCTCAATCAAGACTGCGCTGGGGCGAGTCTTGGCAGAGGAGCTCTTGATAATAGCGCCCATGACATGCTGCCAGGCCAATTTGCCTTTGACTCGGCTTTGACGCGCCTCGAGCCGACCCTGATAGGAGCCCGGAAGAATGGTGAAGCGCTCAAGCTCGGAGGCAGGATCCCGTCCAGCATCAAGCAGTGCAGGGGGTACTTTGCTGGCCCAAAGATCCGTCTTGCAATGGTTCTTGAATTGGGCTATACGCAGGATGCGCTCGAACTTGTGTCTGAAGAGGGAGGCGGCGGCGCTGGAGGAGAATGCGATGTGGTATTTGCCGAGAGGCTCCATGGTCCAGGGATCGCGTTCCTGGCGGACTGGGCTTTTTGGTAAGTTTTCGCAAGGTCGAGAAATGTATAGAGGAGGGTTTGTTTTTACCTTCAGTGATCAAGTTGCCCCATCCAGAGAGTTTATCAGCGGCGAGACGATGGAAATCGGCGGCACGCAGCGAGGTAGGCAGGCCGTCGATAGTCAGCATGTGTTTGCCATCCTCGGGGCCAGGCGATGCTGCGTCATGCCTCGCTAGATAATTGGTCTTGGAATTGGTATCGTTCTCGTTGGCGGAAGCTCTGGGGCCTTTTGCCGGAGGACGTCTGGGCTGCTCGTCCAACTTCATCCTCTCGCGAAACCCTGCGACGCTTGACGATGACCTGGTGTTTCTACGCAAGGCGAATCTGAATCTGTTGGGGGCGAGGATTGCCCTGGCGCTGGGGAGCCATTTGGGGCAGATCATCCGGGCGGCGGGACGTGAGGAAACATGGGATCTGAGTTTGGTGGGAGTGGGAGCTCAAGTGTAGTAGGTATCTAGAGCAGCGAAATCTGGGGTGAAGCTGTTTTGCGGTACGGCCGAGTTCCGAAAGGGTTTAGCGGGGGTGATTGACCTGAGGAAAGTGTCATGTCTCTTGTAATGGGCCAACCTGTTGTGCCTAATAACAAGCTTTGGCAAACTACATATTAGGAGCGTAAAGATGACAATGGCTTCACCCTCCGCATCCTAGTACCATCGTTTCTATTGAGTTTCCCCAAAGGCAGCCCAGTCAACAGACATATACTACCATGTGTGTGTCTGTAGCTTCCTTGAAGGCCTCCCCTCAACACCAAGTTTTTAGTTGGTGGGGATACCTGTTTTTCTCGCACGGACCTTTCTCACTTTGCACCTTCTATCGTGGCCTACCTTTAACGGTATATACAGTGCCTGTCCGAGATAATTCTTTCATAAACAGCCCGGCCCTTTTCAACCTTTTATCTTTATCTTTTTCTTTTTTTTTCTCTTTCTTTTTCCGCAGGACGGTCTTGTACTCGCCTTTTCACAATTTTATTCTAAACTAAGGCCTCATCATGCTCGCTAAGAGCATAGATGCTCGGGTCCGGCCCCAGGCCAGCGGGCTCATGGAGAAGTCAAGCCTGCAAGGCGCTGCTCGTATTTATGTGAGCAAAGAGACCATGATCTCTCTTGTTGGAACCATCGAGCACGGCAAACACTGTCTTGTCACATGGCTAGAATCCTCTGCCTCTGAGCCAGCATCACCCAACACCGATGGCCCCCAGCAAGTGCTGCAACGAGAAGCGGTGCTCTGGACCCTCCCGGAGAAGAATCTCAGCAAAAATGTGGTGGTTATGTCAACGGTATTCAGAGAATCAACAGGGTTCAAAATCGGCGACCTCATCCGTCTCACAACCACAGGCGTAACACCTGACGCGCAGGAAGTGGTTGTGCAGGATGTGACTGAAAAGCCTGAAAACGACCCGGACAAGTTGGCGAGATATGAGAAAAGTGCAAAGTATCCAGTCTCATGGGAGAGCTTACTCGCTCCTGTTCTTGGTGAGTCCGGATTTTATTTTATATGGAATAAAAAAGCCTTCAAACCCCTGGCCACTATGCTAACACCCTCAAGATCGTGCTGATTTGGTGTTCCCTGGCGGCGTAGTTGAAGCGGTTCTCTGTGGCAAGCTGCGAAAAAGCTTCAAGATCGTGTCAGTGAACTCGCAGACCAATAACCTGGCAAAGTTTAGCTACACTTCGACAACCATCACCATTGCGAATGATGATACATCCAACACGGATGCCGCTCCACTGGCTGGTGGTGATTTAGTGGTCACTCGTGTCCCTGGACTCTCGACTCCCGTCAAGGCAGTCAACCGCTTTCTCTCTGGTTTCACCAAGCCCTTCTTCTTCGACTTTGAACCAAGATCATGCGCTTTCGTGATCCATGGTGGCCCTGGCACTGGAAAGACTTTTATCCTGAAGCGTCTTGCTGAGACGGAATGGGGAAGGGTACATTGGATCAAGCAATCTGACAAGATTGCCAGTATCAGAGAGAAGTTTAAGCTTGCTGTAAGCCATCAACCAAGCATGGTGTTTATCGACAACTTGCATAACGTGATCCATAAGGATCGTTCCAACTGCGACACGGTCATTGAAACAATCGGCGAAGAGCTGGACGCACTTTCTGCCATGACATCCGGCCGCAGGACCCTGGCCCAAGTGGTGGTTATAGCAACATGCCTGGATTTTGTGAGCGACGTTCCACGAGAGCTTGTGGCACCTGGTCGCTTCTCAGAGAACACTCCACTACGTATTCCTGGGCCTAGCGAACGTCAAGAAATTCTTGCGTCCTTCAATTTGCCCATCAAAGCTGGCGAGAAACAGAATCTTTTGCTGAATCTTGCCAAGATAACGCACGCTTACGGCCCCAAGGATCTCAAGAGCTTGGCAACCCATGCAGTCTACAGTCTCGAGAATCGGCTCCATGAAGCAGGTATCGAACCACAGGTCGGTGACGAACACTTTCTCACAAAGGTGGATCTTGAACAAGCAAAGAAGGACATACCACCTACCGCTGTGCGGGATGTGAACCTGAACCCCCCTACGGTTCTATGGCAAGATGTTGGTGGGCAAGATTATGTGAAGAAGGCAATCAACCGAATGATCAAATTTACCACGGTACGATATACGATATATACATACCTTTTCTATAGACTATGACACTAACTTGATCATAGAATCCGGAAAAGTTTCTTCGCCCACCCTCGAAAGGTCTCCTTCTCTATGGCCCTCCTGGTTGTTCCAAAACACTATCCGCTCGGGCCGCTGCAACAGAATCCGGCTTCAACTTCTTCGCTATCAAAGGTGCTGAACTTCTCAACATGTACGTGGGCGAGACCGAACGCGGGATCCGAGACCTCTTTGCTCGCGCCTGCAACGCATCGCCTTCCATCATCTTCTTCGATGAGATTGATTCCATTGCCGGGCAACGCGCAGGTACTGCTGCCGGCCGTGGCAACAACAATGTCAATACAGTCGCAGCACTCCTTACCGAGATGGACGGCTTTGAAAAGCTATCTAACGTGTTGGTGCTCGCTGCCACAAATCGCCCTGACGCGATGGATCCTGCTTTGATGCGACCAGGTCGTTTCGATCAAGCCCTGTATGTCGGTCCTCCTGACGAAGCCGCTCGAGAAGCCATCTTCAGAGTGCACCTACGGGGCCTCCCCCTAGCTACAGACGTCGATATCCCTGAACTCGCCCGCCTCTCCGAGGGTCACTCGGGTGCAGAAATCCAGGCCGTCTGCAACGAGGCGTGTGTGGTTGTACAAGAACGTTTTGATGATGACGAGGAGAACAGACTCGAAGTAAGCATGACTGACTTGACAGCTGCCCTCGGCAAGACGAAGCGTCACATAACGACGCAAATGCTCGAAGGTTATAAAAAGTGGGAGACTCAGTTTAGTATGAAAGCTTAGATGAAGTTTAGGCCAGTTATAGACGAAGTTTATATGAATTTTAGATAAATTTTAGATAAATTTTAGATGAGGTTATATGAGTTTTAGATGAGATAGGTCACATCTGCTAGAAGGTTGAGTGTTGAATTGTGGGACGACTTGATGAAATCTCTAATATTTCAATAAATTCTCCCCTTGCCACCGAGAAGTTGAAGTTCTATTATTATGGTAGTGGTAGGTGCTTAATAATAGCTTAAAGACAGAAAACAACGCCAAGAATAGACCTGAGTGGCACAAGAGGAAAACGAAGACAAAGGCAAGGCATGAGCTCGTTTTGTCTTGCCTAGGATAGCAGCTTCATGTCAGCATCCAGGTCTTGCAATGTCGAAGTTCTATTATTATGATGTTGGAATGATAGTATATGATTAATTTAGACCTAGCAGTCGGACTATCTGTATCAGAGAGACCTGAGGAAACGTTTATGGTTTGATCTAGACGGGTCTTTTTCATTTCATCGTTACGGATGGACTAGGATTGACACCAGCTATCGTCTCTAGATCCGACTTGGCTCCTCGCATGTCTTGCGAGCGCCATAAAAGTCATAAAGTGTATAATACACGCATGACACAATGCAACAGCACAAATCGTCCCCATTCAGCACGGCCTCTGCTCAACTAGCAGACCGGGAGCAGACCGGGTGTTGTGGATACCCTCCCCTTTTTACGATCTTGCCAATCTCGTCTTGCGAATCCCATTTCCTCCACACGCCACGTTATATGCCATGCCGTCGCTTCTCGACGACTCTATCACCCAAAGAGGGGGGCAGAATCTCGGTCCAGACAGAGTCCATTAGACCAGACCAAGCAATGCTAGCACCCCAAGCATGCCTAGTCAAAGGATGATTGAGGGGGTTGGAGCAGAGCATAGAAAATCAAGAATATAGTGACAAGAGGTCACAAAGATATTTGAACGAATAAACGCCAGTTCTCTCCACCTGACCTTCCCTGAACCAGCAAGCCATACTTGCTAAATGTAGTTATGTAGGGGCAAGACGTCGAGTCTGTGTCCCAATTTCATGATAAACCAAAAAGACCAATAACCTGTACGCCGTCGCCGAAAGCAGTAAAGGAGATTATTTACGACTCCTCATTGGATCCCGGGCCGCTGCCTGTTTTTAGGCCGGGAGAAAGACTGATGGCGATCTTCTTGGTGCCTCCGCTGGGAGAGTTCACGTTGAAGCTTTTGCGTCTTGTTAGACCGCGAGTGTTTCCTGAGACCGCAGTAACGGAGCCACTGCTGTTGCGTCTCTTGCTTTGCATCATCTTGCCGATTTCGTCGTCGTCCTCTTCCTCTTCACGTCGGCGCTTTTCGGAAAGTCGTTCAGGTGGTGGGATGCCTCCTCCAAGACTCGAGTCGATCGGTGAGCCCACGGCGTCGGATGCCACGTCGCTCTGCTGGCTGTCCGGCGTTGCCTCGGGATCGGCGTTTTCGTCCGTCTCCTCATCAGATGCGTAGTCCACGAGTAACTTAGAAGTGATAGATCCATTTGTGGAGGGTGTCTTCTCCCCCTCCTTACTCGAGTGGTCTTCTTCTTCTTCAGGGTCGGACGTTGCCCAGTATTCCTCCTGTTCTTGCTCGACAGTGATCTGCTCAACCATTCTTTGGTTTGGCTGAGGTCTTCGGCCCATCTCGTCTTCCGCTTCCAGGAAGTAATCCACATTCGATGTGTAGCCTTGAGTCTGGTCGTATCGAAGAATGATGTCCCGGAATGTTGGCATGTAGCTCAGAGCCATTAGCTGTTCTCTATAATTGACCACAAGGTGCTTGATGAGGTCTTTGACGTTCTCTTTTTTAATAAACTCAAAGAATTCGAGTGACGCTGAATCCAAGAGGTTGTCTCGAGGCATGGTCTCGATAAGTACTTCAAGGATGGGTCCCAGAATCTGCTTCTCCGTTAGGTGTTTGATGTAGAACTCATCCTGAAGTCCTATCAACGATCGGAAAAAGCGAATAGCAACTGTTAGATGTCAGCAAAGGTTAGATGACAAGAAGTGATTGTTTCATACCTAGTCGTAAGAATTTCTCAGGGCATGCAAGGAGTTGAGAAATCCGCTTGGCGATGTCGTTGGACATTACGTAGAACTTGCAGCGTAGGTTGTGCTGGCGGACAAAGAATGTAAGGATTTCAACGAGATACGTAAACATCGAGGCCTGCTGCACTGTAAAGTCCATATCCGTTCGCTTCTCTAATTCGACAAGGGGCTTGAACAGCCTTGGTGCTGATCGTTCGTAAAATCGGTGTAGGAAAACGTCTTGCTGAGGGTCAGTAGCGCCCTGGGGTCTCTGTCTTCCAACGAACTCGCCATTTGCTTTTGCGAAATTCTCTGGGTTTTGCATTGGTGGTGGTGGACCAGGATCCAGGAGAACTTTGAGTGCTTCTGATATTTGAGATTTGACGCCAAGGTCAACTTCCACCAGCAGAAGATCAATCAAAGAGTCGGTCAGAGGGGTCTGATTCTCGTGCATTTGTCGGTATAACGTCTGGCGAATCATCTGAGGGTCGTGATCGATGATGGAAATCAAGATGTCTGTGGCTCCAACTCTAACGCCGACATCGTGATGTCGCAGTCCAAAATGGATGACCTGTAGAAGTCCGTGGGCAATAAAGTTATTGTATAATGTCTGACGCGCTGGTGGTTGAATATTCTTGGCGATAGCGCAGCACTGCTGGATAAAGAGAACAGCTTCCTTCTTCCTCCTCTGGTCATTGTTCGCAGGATTGAAGATACCGAACAACTCGTTAAGAAAGGCGGCGTTAGCTTGCAGATGTTGAACAATATCAACCTGGTTGAAGAAGATGAGGGAATTGAGAACCGAAAAGGTGGGGTCGTCGAGTATACGCGCAAGAACAACGTCTTTCAAGTACTGTAGCCGATAAGTCTGGTGAATCTTCCTGCGGATCTGCTCGTCCTCAATAGGCACGACTTCCTTGTATCGACCCTGGTTACCCAACCAGTGGCGATGGTTGGCTTTGTGGCTAGGAAAGTCGGGATCGTACTCAAGCGCCCCGACGACACCCAAAACGCATTCATCCGACACCGCATGCTCGATGATTGAAGTGTCGTTGAGAAGAATGACTGTCTTCATGATGTTGCAGAGTCGGTGCAAGTCTTGGAGGCTTTCTAGATCTTCGGCCATCTCAACCAAGGGCACAACCTTGCCAATAAAATCTTCAGCCATAATTGCCTTCGCAAGCGCATCACGACCGTTAGCTGTAGTACTCATCATCCTCATAGTTGATTCGATGTCACCAAGATTTCCGAGTTCAGCGTTGGGCAAGTTGATAGCTGGCGGAACGTCGATAGCAAGATCATCGGAAAGGCCGTCGTCTATAAATTGGGCGTCAGCAAAGGAATCCTTAGCCAGGAGAAAAGACTGCATACCGGCGCCAGGAAGACTATTGTGGAAGGTTTGCTGGACATTGCTTACGAAACGCCTGATATGCGTTAGTAACGAAGCTGTATGTGAATGATCAATAAAACAAACCAGATCATAGCGCATCCTTCAGCTTCTTGGAAACTTAGTGCCATGTCCACGCCGCTGCTGGGTTCCTGCCATACTATCAGGGTATCTGTGAGTCAGGTTAGACACATAGCGTTTATAGAGCGCAAATCGGAAATGACGACATGCCTTGCTGTTTCTGGAATCCGTCTTCCTTCTGAATCTTGGTTTCTAATAGGAGACGGTCGGGGTGGTCTTCAGATTCGACAACGACGCGCGGGTCCTTGCGACCATCCTCAAGCTACGAGCGCTACAGTCAGCATCAAATCCTGGGCGCAAAAGTATGTACAACAACGTCAAATGGCAAAGGGAGGGCATCAATGACGTACAGTCTCAAAGCTCGCGCTACAGAAGCCGGTGCCTCGATCGAACCAGTCATTGTTGCGCAGTTCGTAGACCTTGACGCGCTTCTTGTCGGTGGGCTGATGAGGCACGGGCTGTGCCATCATCAAAGACTCGGGCTCTCCCTCGACAGCGAGGTTCGTATATGCAGCCAGATCCGGGGCTATTTCGAGATGCTGTTGTAAGGACAGCTCCGATGGTTCGTTGGGACTCAGAATCGTAAGCGCCGCCACGATTCCTCACGGTGCGCGCAGACACGGCGCGACAGATGAAAACGTCGGGATATCCTGATGGTGCGAGAGGCGAGGTTCGAGATGCGCTGCGGCGTCGATATCGAAAGATTACAATGTAGAGCGAGTGACGGCCTATCAATGCGCCATACGACAGTTGTGTTGATGTTCAGGCGAGGCGCGGGCAATAATCGGCGGGATCGGGAGGTTGGACAATTGGGGTTGGCGACACGCCACGGAAGCAATCGGCGGGAAAGAGGGAGCGACGACCGCGGTAAAAGGAAAGCGCGACAAGAGGATGGCCACGTCGGCAAAGGAGCCGGACAGAATCAGAATCTCGGGATGCGGCAGGCGGATTTCGGAGCCAAGACGGGGGCTGTTTTAGCGATCAGGGTCCGAAATCTATCGAGCGACCGTTTGAGGCTGTCGAGAATTGCGGACTGAGGTGGGCAATGCGCGTGACCAGGCTGAGGTGAGGTGGTGTTGGGTTTAGTCCTAGGCCTTGGGGCTTGGATCCTCTTCGGGGGGAGGGGGGACCGGCCTTTTCCCCTACCTGCGTACCAAGTGGAAAAAGCTCGTCTCCGCCACAGTGAGGCTGGTGTCCGGGGTGCTGATCCTCCAATCAGATGGGTTATCCGGCTTTGCCACCGAAGTAAAATGACGTGCGCTTTGGGGTATGGAAAAAGAAAGCGGATGATTATCA
The DNA here is from genome assembly GCA_012977755.1 of Fusarium nurragi. NCBI lineage: Eukaryota > Fungi > Ascomycota > Sordariomycetes > Hypocreales > Nectriaceae > Fusarium > Fusarium nurragi. The sequence continues at coordinate 46,076 of JAALXI010000272.1, read as the reverse complement.
GCCAATCAATGCTTGAGGTTCTTCAAAGACTGCATAAGACCCCTGGTAGACCTGTCAAGACATTGAAGGTCGTCATCTTCAAGGCAGCATGATGCAATCAATCTCTTGATATAGGAAAAATCAGAAAAACAAATGGCAGGCGTTGCTGGGCTATGGGTGTTTATCATCTATTCTTTGTTTTGAGGTCGGGCCTTATACAGATAGCGTTGCAGCCATTTCAATCATGCAGCCGCCTTGCCCGAGATGCGTTGAAGCACGGAACAATAGATGATAAAATCTTCGTAAGACATGCACAAGGCAAGCGTGTGACTCGACTGAAGGTATCCATTGTGTATTGCAGGTTGCTAGTAAAAGCGTGGGTTTGGGCATCAGATGAAACCTTGACGGTTCACATGTGCCCTGCTTCTAGAACGATTAAACTGCCTGTTCCCATGCATTTCTGTATCAAGATAAGCATTAGCCAAGTGGTAGTGTCTTACATCGTCGTCGTTTGGGCAACACGCAACAGACTTTGAACCCCAGATTAAGCAAATAGGATCGGCCCGGGACAATTAAACTCACCTTTTGAGTTGAAGGCATGACGCTATCAGCACATCATGACTTCGTCGATCACGATGCATGAGAGGTAGTAAGAGAGGGAGGGCATGGTACTTATATATCCACGGTGTCATGTATCCGATTCCTGGACAGAGCCACTATAGATCATGCCAACGTTAATGGCGGTTCTCGATGCGCGTCTTATGAACCGGTGATTACAGAGAAATCATGTATGGCCTTACCTCTTCAACATTCTTACGAAATCAATGATTGAGGCCCCCGCGTCCATACTTTATACTGTCGTTGAATATGAGGCTATCAAAAGACTGTCACATCCACGGCGCCGCTCCATGACAGTACAAGATATTGCCGAAGCGAGATATATCGGTACATATAATCTAATTGGAGATAACGCGATTAACCACCAGCACCTATGAGCTTTGAGACGTTAACAGTCGAACCTAGAGCCCAATAGCTTTATCGATTTGTCGATAGTGTTCTTGTCCATTCCCTAGATCAGCCCATGCACAATAACGAGCCTATAAGGCTTGCTTCTCTCTCGAGAGAGGCACCAGCATCCAGGAACAAGGCAATAGTCAACGGTCGCCTCAAGACACAAGCAATGGCCAAGCCTTTGGTGGTAGAAGGATGCCAAGAATATGTGTAAAGTCAAAGAAGCAAACCATGTAGTGTGGAATTCAGGGTGTTACGGTTATGAAACAGGGACATCAACGAAACCGCCACGGAATAAATGGCTGAGGAAAAACAGTCATAGTTGACGTTGGCTTGGACTCTGTCCAACCAACATCTTGCTTCATGGCTTGCCCACTGATTCATACTTGAAACAAAAACTGAACAAAAGCAGTCTTGATCTAAGCCAAGAAGTAAGTTCTTGAGTCGTTCAGTAATTGACCAAATTTTCCAGCGGTATCGGCTTCACCGCCAGGGGTTGATACAGGTCAAGCTTTTCTGCAAGACTTCAGTTGGTGCGTGACGCCAAAGGCTGAGATTCTAACTCTTCTAGGAAGTCCACCTAGGCTTTCAAAGATTCTAGCGTGAGACGAAAGCCTAATTGAGCTTGGTAGAGTTTTGGGGGTGTGACAAATAGTGGGGGATCGTCAGTCTGCAGATTTTGTGTCTTCTTTCTCACTATTTTTTTCTATGAGGAAACACCTCTGCAAAATCGTGACGGGCCGATGAAAGCCGCTGCTTCTTGAATTTTATAGAACGCAAGATCGCGTACGCGTAGTCTTCGGAGATCAAATAGAATCAAATGTGTTGAGAAGATGCCATGCGCTGGTCGCGTGGCTGGCTTCCAGGTTGGCTTGGCCTGGGGTACATGCATCCCTGGTGCAGATCTGATCTGATCTGATCTGACAGTGACAATCAAGGACAGGGGGGGCCCGGACTGTCAAACCTGCCAGGGCGCGGCACGTTCCCTCCCTCATGCACGCCAATGGAACCTTTACGAGCACAATGATCATATGCCAGTGGCGAGCACGCAATTACGACGACGAACGGCGAGAGCAAGATGCAGAGGCGCCTGCATCTTTAGCCCGGGGCATCAAAGTCCCGTTAGTGTCCCGAGCAGCCGGTAGTGGGTGTCTCATCGCTTCGACACATCTATCGAGGCCGAAGGGCTTCGGTGGCATGATTGACGCCACGGTATGGATCTTGCCAGCATCAAGGCCTCAGAGGGGCCGTATCATTGTGTTTTCAGCCAGGGTGGTAGAAGCCAAGACCGGTGGGGAAAACATTTTGCCGTCATTTTGTGTCTAATTGACACAGACAAGGCGCTTGATATTTAGAAACATACCTCAAGCCTCGAGGCCCGCATGACGTGTATGTGATCTTGCAGCAGCAAGACAGCTCGTGCTGTGCAAGTAGCGCCTACATGATAGCTCAAAGACGGAGATATCCTCACCTTCACAGACAAGGAGAGGAACATCCGTAGGTGCTGGTACTGATTCAAGTCTTCACGACAGAGGGCAGCATCTGAGTGAACGAAACTATTCAGCCTTCTCCACCAGATTGCCAAGATACTGGCTTAGCATCAGGAGCAAGATCAGAAGTGTCACGAAGACATTGGGTCGATGGGTCTTGGAGCTGCATTCGACATGTGCAATTCGAAACAATGATTGGAGTGTTCGTGCTCTCTATCCGGACCAGTCTTGGTGGCGTTCCAACGACGGAGGTCTAGAAGACTCGGCTACCATATTTGGTAGCCACCCGCGCCGCTTACACTGCGAGGCTGTCTGACTAGCGGCCCAATTGTCGAGTATTCCTTTGGACAATTGATGTCTTGGGGGGCGAGACGAAAGTCGATGGCTGACAAGCCCCGTCGCAAAGTCAGGGCCAGGGCTGTATGACTACCGTCCACAAGGGGCAGTTGTGCCTGGCAGGAAAGTTCCGTGTGCTGGAGCTATGAACAGAACAGTTGATCAGGATCTGATCGTGGCTATCTGTCTGTGCCCCTCTACACGTGCGTTGAAGTCATGGGTTTCAATACGGCGGACACTACAGCCTGTCTAAGACATCGACAGGCTTGTAGCTTACTAGGCCAATCGAGTGGAATTTATGACACAATGTCGTGAATGACGACAGGCCGCATCACCCACTGATTCATGCCGCGCAATAGATCTGCGACAGGTGGCTCAACGCTCACTCTAGCCTCTCCGTCCAACCCCTGGATCCCCTCGTTGTTTCGCGCATGACACCCCTAGCCTCTTGTCTTACGCAAACAGTGCACACGGAAAGTGACGGCAGGTTTCTCGAATCCGCTGCAGTTGGCTTGGGCGCGTTTGTGGCGCTTCACTTTACCGCCCTCGACACCTTCAGCTTGTCTTGAAGTCTCGAACAAAGTAATGATCGGCCACTCCAACGCCGTTGCGGGCCGCCGGTCTCCTTGAAACGCTTGAAAGCCCACTCAACCTTGACGCCAGCTTCCAACGCATCTGGGTCTCTATAATCATGATTACTATCGTCGACCGCCTTGGGATATATCTAGACAGCCTCTCACGTTGGAAAACCAATCCTCTCTCTGCAGAAGACACCAACAAACCAGCACAATAATCACACCTTCCACTGCAACTCTCTTACACCAATATCCATCTCTCTTCAACTTACACAAACATCAACCACTATGTCCATCCTCGGCCACATCAAGCGCGCTCGCGATCACAAGGAAACAGCAAAGGACAAAGAAACTGAACCGCCCAAGGCCACCAAGCCTACACAACCCTACCGTCATGTTCCTACCCACGCTGCCTGCGACTCTGTCAACAGTGGCCCTTCTGGTGTCCACCACAACTATTCCAGGATTCGCGCCGAGAACCGCAAGCGCACTGCAAAGGTCGTTGCTGCGACCATGCACGACAACCAGGCCATCCAGATGAACTTCCCCGGCTCGTCAACCGCGTCTCCCTTCACCAGCGGCAGCTCCAGCACTGCCTACCAGGCCAGCGAGATTGACTACGAGGGAGATGTCAGCCCTAGAAGTCAGTCTCCTGTGCAGAGCTATGGGTTTTCTCCTGCACCAACCTCTCCTCAACGCATTTCTCTCAAAGGCAAGGAGATTGTTCGTGGGCCCCAGTATGGCATGTCCTACTCTGTATCCCCCGACCCCCAAGATCGGCTCTCCAAGCGTTTCCAGGCCAGTGTCATGATCTAAGCATAACATGTACTTGATAAGGGTCCGCCCCTGGAGGGCGTGTTCCTCTTAGACATGTTCAAAAGTCGAACAAAATAGCCAGCCAGGAGATCTACATCCCCTGTTGCAGCACAACTTCGGGCCTCGGCCCATCCACTTACATCGAACCGTCCATCACGCTCTCCAATAGGATCGAGCAGGGCTCGGTGTTGAAACTTCACACAACAAAAAGATGAAACAACCAGGACTTGGTTTCTGATGCACGGAGCCATCGGGCATTCCGATGCGGCTGATCTCCAAACATCTCGGCAAAAATCTTGAAAGTGTTGGTGAATAAACGCCACACTTTGAACAGAGCTGGACTCTGGCCAAAGCTGAATTAAGCTTCTCTACTTCATGTACAATTGCAATTATACTTTATCCAGAACCCTAGGGTTCTCTTTCTACTTGGTTTCTTCGGCTGGAACTAGCAGATGTAATTCACAACTATTATTCACTCTCACATGCATTTATCCTCCACAGTGATCATGATTGATGTGAACAACAGCACTTGATAAAGTAGACTGGGTGCAATTACGTTCGACTGACTAAACTACCTACATACTAGCGCATCGACAATTACAAAAGTTAATGCATTTAAATCATCCCCGAAAATAATATGTTCTCACGCAATTCGATGACTGCCATCGTGCTTGGTCCCTGTCGATCCCTACTGCAACGGCGTAGCTACGTAATCAGCACCCTGTAGTACAGCATAGAGATGCTTCGTGGCCTTCACCTCAACAACAAATAACCGCGGCCACGTACCGCGTTTTTCTTTCACAATCTGACTTTTCGCCAACAGGCGTATTTGCTTTCTTTCACTTATCTTGTACCTTAAAAATACATGCCTCAATGAGCATGCCCTAATTTTACGCGCATATCGCTCTCCTCCATCACTGCAGCTCCGCAGCCGTCAGTCGTGGTCAACACCACTCCTCAACATGGCTGTCGCAACACTTTCTGAGCTATCCTCAAAGTTCCTTGGGCCTCTCCTGGCCTGGGCCGAGGCAACGCCTGTTTACGTCCTTCTGGTTCTCTTTGTCGCGCTTGTTGCCCTGGCTTTATTCGAAGTAGGTGCCATATTCAACCCCTCTACGGCCCCGCGCATTATCAAGCTCACCTCACATCTCTTAGCTCTATGTGATCCTGCATCTCGTCGCGCCAAAGCCTCGCCCTGTCCACGTCTCCGAAAAGCAGTACATCACCAGCCACCCTACTTCAGGACGCACGCAGCCTAAGCCACTCCCCTGTTGGTACGATCGCTGGCTTGCCGAGCGCCAGATCAGCGAGCAGCATGTCCAACCCGCCGAAGCATTCCCGACTCCTGATGCTGGAAACATAGAGCCCGCCGAGGTGCGTCTGAGTGTCGTATTTCCAGCCTACAACGAAGAAGACCGCGTTATCCCGACTCTTGAGGAGGCTGTGACTTACTTGGACGAGCACTTTGGTCGCACCACGCAAGGAATCAGTGCGACAAGCCCGACATCGAGGCGACATGTGCGAAACGCCCCTAAGGAGGGCCTTGGAGGATACGAAATCTTGGTTGTCGACGATGGAAGCCGGGATAAGACAGTAGATGTTGTTCTCCAATTCGCAAAGGAAAAGGGCCTGCATGATATTCTCAGGGTTGTTTCTCTTGCACGCAACAGAGGCAAGGGCGGAGCGACTACTCACGGCTTCCGACATGTGAGGGGGGAATATGTCCTGTTCGCTGATGCAGATGGTGCGTCGCGCTTCTCTGATGCTGGGAAGCTCATTGAAGGATGCGAAGAGGTTGTCGATGGATCACACCGTGGCGTTGCCATTGGTAGTCGCGCCCATCTCGTCGGCAGTGAGGCCGTCGTTAAGGTAAGTTCACCCGCGGCCAGAACCAAATCATCTTCAACTAACACGATATAGCGCTCGGCTCTGCGAAACTTCCTCATGCGGTCCTTCCACCTTGTCCTCATGATTCTCACTCCCCCAGCTACATCTCGCATTCGCGACACTCAGTGTGGTTTCAAGCTCTTCTCTCGTGCGTCTCTCCCTCACATCATCCCCTACATGCACACCGAGGGCTGGATCTTCGACATTGAGATGCTCATGCTTGCCGAGTCGGCTCCCGCGACACCAGTCCTTGGCCACGACGGCAGTGTTATTGGCACCAGTCCCGGCATCAAAGTTGCTGAAGTGCCCATTGAGTGGCACGAAGTTGGTGGCAGCAAACTCAACGTCATCCAGGACAGCATCAAAATGGCTCTTGGCCTTGCGGTGCTGAGGGCGAGTTGGATGTTTGGTGTGTACCGAAGAAGGTTGACATAAGGTGAAGAGACCAATGGGAAAGGCAGAAACACAAGTATTGGGGTAATTACTATGTAGGTGTAGACATCTATCTCACTGACCAAAAAGAGTCAAATCTCCGTAGTTGGAATATGCTCCGTATGCACCAAGTGCTACCTAATGTCACAGTGAGCTGTTTGGAATGGGAGCCATTTGCAATTAACATTAATTCTGATATAATAATCTGCTTCTATCTCCCCAGTTCTAGCCATGGGTAGTACTGGAATCAAGTGTGTATATCTAATAAAAAGCCACTCCCACGCTCAACACTAAAATGCTCAAATGTCTCATAACGATCCATATGCAAAAGGGCAGTGGACGACAGTCCCTCTGCTCTAAATGCCTTCCGTTTCTGGAAGAAGAACTGGATTCTTTTTAGAACTCGACGTAAAGATCCCAAGCCAAAGCTCCATAAACGCCGCAGCTTCCGCTACTTGAAACCAAAATGTTTGGTTTTCTCAATCGTTTCACCTCTGCTTTACTGGAAAGACTCGCGGTACATGATGGGCACGAAGACAATGCACGCCTTCCACAAGATGAGGACGGCATCGATGATGGCGAGAGGAGCCTTGAAGATGCCAAAAATTCCGCAGCCAACGACGGCGCAGGCGTTGAGCCAGATGGCGAGGAACGCAACAGAGAAGAAGTGGTAGGCAAGGATGATAGGGCGCTGGAGCATACCGGCAAGGAGAGCTACAGGGCCGTCGGTTGAGCCGCGCTTGAAGTAGCTGAAGCAGCCGTGTTGGAGAGCACGCAGTTGGCGGTCGTTGGCAGCGAAGAGGGAGTAGAGAGCTTGGGCAAGAACATTGATGATACCCGTCACAGACTTGCGTCGCCAATAAAGCTCGTCAAGCGCATTGTTGACGAGCTTGGTATCACCAAGATCGGATACCTTGCTGGGGTGCAGCAAGTCAGAGAGAATAACAACATCGTTGAATGCGACGGTCATACCACCACCGGTAAGCGGGTGGCGCATGTTCATAGCGTCACCGAGGAGAATGGCTCCGTTGGCGCGTTGTTTTGTAGGAGGAAGCCAGCTGTTAGGCATACTTCGAGGAATCTTGCCATCCTCAAGAGCCTTCTCAGCTGATGGTCGGATAGTGGGAGGAAGAGCAGGAAGGACGTAGTTGCGGATGTAGCCACGGACACCACCGTTCTCAAGAGAAGCTTCGGGGATGCCTTGAGGCACGTCGATAAGAGCGCGGGTCTCGTGAGTGCCGATCTGGTACAGGAGGATAGGGAAGGCATTGCCGATGATCACATGTCCGTGACCAGGCTCAGGAAGGTCACAGTCGATAAGCTCAAGAGCGTAGAACTTTGAGCAGACCTTGGGCTTGGTGCTGAGAATCTCCTTACGCCACTTGGAGTCGTAACCATCGGCAATGATGGTCAGCTGTCCAAAGTAGTAATCCTGCTCCTTATTGCCAGTCTGCTTGTTCATGGTGCGACTCTCAACACCAAGAATCTGATCCGACGCATCTCCACGTAGCGTCTTGACAACCTCAGTCTCAACAACCGTGATGTTCTTGTGGTTTATGCACGACTCTCGTAGCTTGTTGATGAAGCGACCATGGTGGAAGCTGCATCCAGATGGTCTCTTGTCTGCTGTGCTGTGACCTCCCCAAGCATGTGTGACATTGCCGCTATCGTCGAGACCGGGGTAAGAAACGAGGACCTTTTCGCCGTGGTAGAAGATGGTGTATCCGTAGCAAGGCCTGGCGTCGATGCCCTCGAGGCAGTGGCCGAGGCCGAGTTTCTGTAGGGAGGCGACACCGCCGGGCTGGAGAAGTTCGCCGACAATGCGATCGGGCTCCTTGAGCCATCGCTCGAGGAGAAGGACGGATCGGCCCTGGTTCGCAAGAGCATAAGCCATGGCGCAGCCAAATACACCCGCTCCTACGACCACGACGTCGGCCTCATGGTATTGTTCGCGGCGGCGGGTCTGCGCCTCTGCTGACGTGAGTACTGAAGCCATTGTTGAAAAAGATTGGCTGTTGTTGATAAGGGTAAAAAGAAGGGAAATTGAGTCGCGCGGTAGTTGAGGACTTGTCTTTGAACTCTCGATGGGAGCGGGGGGGTCTGTTAATCGCAGATCGGGGGCGGCGAGAAATTGGATGGATATGGCCGGGGGATAGGATTTCGGATCACCCTTGAAATGGAAGTTATAGGGGGGAAGTGGTCAAGGAGTATAAGAGCAAATGACTTCTAAAGTCAAGAAGAGGGCAAGGATTTATAAAGAGATGACAAGTCGATATCAGTGTCGATGTCGATGTCAATGTCGAAATGTCAGATGACACAATCTTCTTCGAACATATCTTAGATGATTTGGGTTTATCTTTAAATAAGTTGGATTGGAGGCGTCAGGGACCACAATGTCCGGGTAATGACGCTCTAGACTTTTTGGAATATGAGTATAAAAAGTTGGAAAGCAAAGAAGCGCAATTGGGCGTAATTGGGTCGGTTTAAGAGTCAAAAGGAGCAGAGATGGTTATAAAAACACGACCCTCCCTCCTTGTCTGATCAGGATTGACCGGATATGCGCCGTTTATAGCGATCCTTTGCTTCGTCCCCTAGGATGTTGTTCCATCAGCCTCTGAGCCGTCACTCGTTGTCAGGGGCGCAAACAAACCTAGAGAGAGAAAAAGACGATCCCAGGCCCAGATGGACCCCTGGACACTCGACTGCTCTAGGGCTGTCAAATTCAATCTTCCAGGGAGCAATCCACTGTAGAGCCCCTGTATTGCTTCACCCCGCAATGCTGAGTCTCCCTCAGAATCGCGCCACCAGGACCCGTAGACGCCCTGACCGCTAAAGGCGCAGCCAACCAACGGGACCGATATCTGCTGGACATGGTTCGATGGGCCAAAAGGACACCGCCAGGCTCCGGCTCAGCAGCATGTGAAAGACCCTCAATGAATTTAAAGAAGACGCTTGCTAATTCAAAATCGTACGTGGTTCGAACCAATTCCTCCTCTGCCGAGTCCGATATTACTTCGTCTCGAAAGAGGCCCAGCGACCTGATGGGACGTATTCGGATGCTACCTTCAGGGCTTCCCGAGGCTGGGCTGATGGTTGATGTTCCTGCATCTGGATATTGTTAGTATCCAATCATTGTCTGGTTGATGACATCCATTAAACAAATCTCATGATGACGGGTCAGAGCTACACGAATACGCCGATGCGCATGTGACACTATCAACCGAAGCCCCCACCAGTTAGTTATCAACTATCAATTGCAGTTGAGACAGAATCACATGCGAAATACCAGGATATCTGATAGCGCCATCAACATGTGCTTGAACCAAATTGGCCTGTTCAATTGCCATCTAAGCTTTTGGACGAATACACTGAACAGAAACATACTATGTAGCTTCATCTCAATCAATGTACTATATTTATTTGTATTGTTGCTTTGTATTGTTGTTCTATACCAACGATACCATGATAGATATCAGTCGTCTCAGGCCACGCAAAGAAAGGTTAATGTGACCAAGAAGCCGATATACCCAAAGAGCTTCTTTTGTAGCAACCATGTCTATACCGTGCCAATGCATATGCGATCTTAGTATACATCCTCAAAACATCGCTCCAGCCATTTGCTTCTCTAAAAATATCTCGTCACCCACCTCTGGTGAGGGCGTTCGCTCTCGTTTCGTCGTCTCCTGTCGTCCCGTCCGGATGTCGTCTATCTTCTGATTTCGAGCCGGTAAATCGTCCTCGATGATCCGATGCCTTGTCTCACTCAAGACCTGAGGAGTTGAATCGCGTCTTGTGGATGACTCCCAGTCCGTATTCCTCCTCTCTTTAGGTATCTGCCGTCTAGGCTGTGCATCGGGCAAGAACCCCCCGTCGAACGCTATTGGTTCTTCTGCCGTTTTAAAAGCACCGACAACCTCTTTGGCCAAAACCTCCCGCTCTTGTTTGTTCGTCGCTCGTAGGGATTTGATATGTTGAAGAGCATCGTCCAGGCACAACAGAACTTCCTTGTGCGAGTTCTCATTCCTGCGGTCCCTTGTCGCCCTGGATGCCACGTGCTTCATTGCCAACTTGATCGATTCCTTGCATTCTTTGCTGCCCTGCCACCATTCCGACTTCGATGTGAAGCCCTCAATAAGTGACAGTAGGTCTCTATAACGTCCTTGCCCAGTATAGGAGTGGATGAGACTGGCAAAGTTGAACTGGTTATAAGCTAGCTCGCCCATGCCATTTTGTTGTGCCGCCATTTCGCACACCTTGATCGCAGCTTCGGGGTTACCTTTCTGTGTAAGAACGCGCGCCGCCTTATTGTAGACACTGTCGTGAATGCGTTGACCCTTGGCGAGGTTCTCCTGGAGCAGGTCGCCCGCGTTGTCGCCGGCCTCAAGTCGTGCAACTAACATGGGAACCAATGCACCACTAATATCATGTTTTCTTCTGTGTGCATCATTGATCAGACCAGATACCGTGCAGGAATGGGCTCCCTCTATATGGATATTGGCCACGACAGCAAGTCGAAGACATCGTGACGAATCGCCAAGACCTTTCTTAGTCGCCTCCTGGTACGCATTGTACACACCACTCCAGTCGTTTTGAAGTGCGAGAGTATTCATATGCTTGAATGCTGCCCGCTCGTAGATAGAGATCGAATCCCCTCGCCTTTCAGGTAGGGCTGGAGCAATTCCATAACTGTCTGCGCTTTCTCCTGGCAGGTGTTTGTGAAGGTCATGCAGGGCGCCATCGCTGGCATAGCTGGTCAAGAGGGGATCCTGTAGCCAAGGCATGGAACCCTGTGCGTCCTTCAGCATTCGAACCACATCGGTCCGCAACAAGTTCCAGTATTTGCAGCACTTGTCAGCGATCTCATTGAAGAAGATCTGGTCCATTTCCATACCGCCATCCTGACAGAACTGCACCCACGCAACTAGTGCTTGGAGATTGCGGGTTCGTCCGTGTCTATCCATGACGAAGAATGCTAGGGGCCTGTTCAAAGCCATGCGATGATTGTTGACAAGATCTCGGACAAAGATATCTATCTCCACGGGTGTGTGGTCCTTGCGATAAACCTTTGTAAGCCAGGAGAGAACATTCTGAAATTGAGCAGATTGTTTTGCCTTTGGCCCGAATGCCTTTAGCTCAGAAATGGCCTTGTCCCAACGACCCAGTTCGGCTTCTCGGACGATAAATCTCCCACGAAGCTTGACATCGACACCTGCGGGCTTTGGCCTTATTGCGCCTAGCTGGGACATCTCTGCACTTGCAGTCACATCATCTCCGGCATCAAGAGCAATGAGGGTAATTCTGCGTCTGACAGCATACTGTGTAGACAAGGGAAATACCCCATCAGAAAAGAGGCCGCCTTCTTGAAGTATACCATATATGTTCTTAACTTCAGCAAAGTTCTTTGTTTTCCTCCAATGGTGCATAAGCAACCGAGTGACCCATTCGTTACGATTTTTGTCCATCGTTCCCTTTACGGGGCGAGGTTCGAAACTTGAAAGTCTTCTTAGAAGGTGTCGAATGCCCTCTGTGTCACGGTTTTGTACGAGGCTGTCGAGAAAGGGCACGGCAAGCAGACAAATGTCTGTACAAACAGGCTGGACCGCTTCCAGGATGAGAGAAACCGTGTCATACTCTCGGGAAACCACTGTAGACTGAAGTAGACGGATGCCTCTCGATAAAATCTCTTGTGGTTCCTCGGCCTCTGTTGAAGTTAGTGTTTGGAGAATCTTGGCGGCCTTCCTTTCTTGCTCGACACGAAGAGCAAGGGGCATGTTTGGGGACTCCATTTCCGCGAGCATAGTGTCTAGGTCTGACCAAGATTCCAATTGTTTGACCAAGGTCTCGTTTACTGGCTCTGATACTGCCGCTTCAATGCGCCCATTGAACCCTTCACTGTGCTCGGTCTGAAAAGTTGTCTTTGAAAAATCCGATTCAATACCAGTCCTTCTGCCTTGTATCTGTGTGCTTGATTTCTGAAGTGGTAGAGGTGTGATTGGTAGGGAAATTTCGGGCGAAAGTCTGAGTGAAAGACTATTATGGGCAAAGGAACTGGTTGCAGATATCCGTGACAATTCCTTTCGAGCTGCATCCCACTCGTCCCATCTCCTTTGGCGGGCCTGGGGTGTGCTAGTCGAGTCGGTATCCTCAGGTAGTGTTGTCTCGAAGATTTCTAGTGCTTCGATTTCTTTTGGTCGGGACAATCCATTCTCCAATGAGTCGATTCGTTGTCGACAGCGGCGTAAAGGATTGTTGGTGGGGGCGTGGGAGAAATCGTGGGCAATTTCAGCTGGGAAGGCTTCTCGTCTGCTGCTGTAACTTTCAGCCAGCGCCGCAGAATTGCGGTTCACTCGTGCGGTATGAAGTTTCTTAGCATTGTCGAGAGCAGCTCGGGCGATATTTAGACGTCGACGACGTTCTTCGGCGAGGAGGATAACCGAACAGGACGTGGTTAGGAGAACGCCACGGAGAGCGTGTATTGCGGCCCTGGACGGGACGGGGCTTGGTGATGCCATCTTAGGCGGTCGTCATCTTGATCGGTACCAATTCTGCCCGGAATCGGCTTCGTGAGGTCGCAAGTGCGTAATTCAGGTTCAATTCGTCGTCTCGATATGTCGCTCGCAATAACTGTCGTGGTGTGATGCACAGATCCTGAGCCAATGGAATGGAAGTCAGATCGAAAATGGAGTGAAGGTACGTACCTGTCTGGGTAGCTGAGAACCGGGAGCGTCCAATGGCCAATGAGAAACCTTTTGTGGGCGGCCCGTTTAGGTAAGCATTGGAGGCGACTCTGGGGTAAGTGAGGTTCAACAGCATATAATTCGAGCATTGTGCCAATATCCATCCATATCTATGACGAGCAATTGCCTTGCACATTTTTTGGTTTTCTTTTTTTTTTTTTTTTTTGTATACATAGCTTGTGAGAGTGAGCCGAAATGATCGAGATACAGAAGCCAAGAATATACAGCTGGCGTCTCTATAGCGTGGCCCTCCTGCTTCCTTTGAGATAGAGCAGTGTGAAACTCCACTGTCAAGCCTTGAAGTGTTGCCGACCTTAGTATTTAGTAACAACGATCCAACTTTGAGGAATTCATCCTGTTATTCCTGCTACTATGATAAGCTACCCTAGACAGGCGTAAATTAACAGGTAGGCCATAGGTAATGCTTTTGAACAGGACGATATTAGGGGGAGTTGCCATTGATAGGACGTCCAAGACAGCAGGATCCCAAGAGATCCCAGCAAGATCAATGAGAGACGCCAGCTGAGAATGGCTGAAACAGTTCTTATTATATTCATACGGACGCTACAGTACGAGGGTTTATTTCAATCCCCTACCGGTGTCCTTAGTCTACACGCCGAAGCATAACGGAGTCCATGGATCGGAAGATTTAGTAGAAGCTTTGGTGACATCTAACGCAGCTCAACCGTGTCGAAGAGCTGAAATCCATCGACTACAGAAGCTAGCCACTTGCATTTACAAACCCGGCAGGTATGAGTTGCAATAAACTTTACAAATCAAGGCCAGAGCTGTACCACCGTACATCAGCATCCTGCTCAGAAGGTCCGTCCCACATTGACATACCCTGAGAATGGTCGTGAATGACGATTGCGAACAACCATTCTCTTTAGGTATTATTCGTTTACAATCAACGACTGCTGCAGCTGGTGCCTCTGCCGCTGCCACTGCCGTCGCCACTGCCATTTGTTGGTGACTGCCGACCTGATACCTACCTCCTCAACTCTTGTTAACCAATTCTCGCACTATATGTTTTCATCTACACTTTTCTTTCTTCCTTTCTCTCGCCACACACTCGTAAGGTCTACCGCGTTCAGCAGTAATGGCTCTTCCCTTCGCCCCGCCCCCTAAAAGCCCTCTGGGCCGTTATCGCCTGCTGTCGCCGACCGCCTCTATTTGGGTTTCTCCTATTTGTCTAGGTACAATGAACTTTGGCAACTCTTGGTGAATTGGCTGCCCAAGGTCCACTGCGTTCTGTTCTAATGCCGATCTAGGAAAGAGTGGATGGGAGAATGTGATCAGTCCACATCGGAGTCAATCTTAGACTTTTACTACGAACAGGTACGAGACATGTGCCGCGATATGCTAGTCGTGGACTAATAGCAAGTAAGGGAGGAAACTTCATCGATTCCGCAAACAACTACCAATTCCAGGAGACCGAGAAATGGCTGGGAGAATGGATGAAGAAGCGTGGAAATCGTGACGAGATTGGTTTGTTAACTACCACCACCCAACATTCAATGATGTGATGCTGATCATTGTATTTAGTCGTTGCTACAAAGTACACCACCAACTTCCGGGCTGGACCCGGCGGTCCTAATATTCTTGTAAACTTCACTGGCAACGGCTCCAAGAGTCTCAAGACTTCGGTTGAGGCCAGCCTTAAGAACCTACAGACCGATTACATTGATCTCGTATGTTTCTCCCCTCATCGGCTTCCAACCTGCTGACCCTAGTACAGCTCTATGTACATTGGTATGATGGCAACACCACTATTCCAGAGCTGATGCAGTCTCTCAATCAACTCGTTCTTCGTGGGAAGGTCCTTCACCTGGGCATCAGTGACACTCCTGCCTGGATCGTAAGGTGAGCTAGATGAAGAGATCAATACCATACCAAGCAGCTAGCTAACGATTCTATAGCAAAGCGAACGAGTACGCTCGCTGCAATGGACTTCGCCAGTTCTCAGTGTATCAGGGCCGGTGGTCTGCGGCCTCGCGGGATTTCGAGCGAGAAATCATCCCCATGTGCCGAGCTGAAGGAATGGGGGTCGCTCCATGGGGGTCCCTCGGTGGTGGAAAATTCAAGACTGAAGAACAGCGCAATGCTCAGGAAGGACGAAGAGTGGAGGCCAGCGAAAAAGAGATCAGAATTAGTCAAGTGCTGGAATCGATCGCTAACCGTAAGAACACACTCATCACTAGCATTGCACTGGCATATGTCATGCACAAGACCCCCTACGTCTTCCCAATCATCGGGGGTCGGAAGGTGGATCATCTCAAAGCCAACATACAGGCACTCACCCTGAACCTAACACAAGAGGATGTCCAGGAGATTGATGGTGCCGTTGAGTTTGACCCAGGCTTTCCCCACGATTTCCTTTACCGCGGAGGCCAGTCGATTGGGGGCCCAGACGTTTGGCTGCTCCAGATGGGCGGCACGTTCGATCATGTCCAGTCGCCCAAGGTGATTTCAGCTGTGACGAGATATAAGAGTCGGCCTGCTAATAATTCATAGCCCGTCTCGCCGGCGAAACGGGGGGAATAGGGCTTCCGCCCCAACGCAAACTTTTGGCGATGGTTACCAGCACGGCCAAGACCGCACTGGATGGAACTAGACTGGAAGGAAAGGGTTGGTGCCATAGTGAGGCCTTCTTACCAGTGGTGAGCCCAAAAAAGACTGTCTTGTCAGGTTGGAACGAGGGCACATGGGCTCAGACATTGGAAGTCATTTGGAAGATAAGCGAGTTGAATTACTTTACACAGAAAGAACCACTTCAATAAACAGGTTGACATGTGCCGTCTTTGTTATATGCTAGTTGCACATACACACTGTAACTCTGAGATTCCAATGAACCATATGTAATATGATACTAGGCATGTTGCTTAGCTTAATTCAATGCACCGTCCGTGACAATACCAGATGAGTATCTATATTAGTGACGTGAGATTATAGCATGTTAAGGCCTGAGGAGGAAGGTCTTAGGGGTGAGGCAAAGCCGTTCCTTCCTTTAATCTGAGGCCAAGGGGCATATCTGCCGTTTGCAACAAATCTTCAGATATTTGTTCTCACAAGAGTCAAGATTTTTTACCACGATGTTAGCTCGGCGAACTATACACACCGTGGAGGATACCTTTGTCTTCCTTTTCTTTGTCCAGTCAACTACCATGTACAGCAGTAATGAGGACGAAACTGGAAACACCTATATCGCTGAGAAATTTACTCCGACGCAGAGGCAAAGAAACCAGAGCCTGGATCCAACTTACTCTTCCTATCTTGAAGGGGATGCAATAGACGTTGGTGCGAAATCAAGCGCAGATGAGTTCGCCCGTGTCCAATTGTGTGTCTTCTACATGGACTCGGATCTCGAACCATTAAATTAATTTAAGGAAGCATCCCAGAAACACCAATATGCAAACCAAAAGCCAGGCCGTCCCCCGATTTCAGTCGAGCAAGAGTTGAAAACCAGGCCAGCGACTGGCAGCTGCCGTTGAGAACTGATCGAGGATTGAAGAGAAAACGCATGGAGTCGATTCGCTCAAACGACGGCACGGAGTGTTCGATTGAGCGAAACTTTCCAGGTATATGCACATTGTGCCAAACGCTATACGACCGCAATGCTAATGGTCAATCAAAAGCCCTGCTTGTCAGCGACGAGCAAGTCCAAGATGACATTCCTATTGCGACGAAACTGAGAGCTGTTCCTCGCGGCGCCCCGCGAATCATTGAGAAGAAAGGACAATACACGATCAGGAAAGGTGTTCGAATTCGGGACTATAGACTTCCAGGACCTGTGCCGTGGTCATGTGTTCCAGCATCCAGTCCCGAATACCGATGCCGCGATGGGTTTGACATAAACGAGACGTCGCTTGGATATCCCCAACCAATGCCGATCCAACCACGACAAACCCCACGCGGACAAGCTGCATCTGGGCATGAGCTGGATCAACCTCGTAGGAGCCCATCTGTTGGCACAAGTACTAAACATGGCTCATCTACAACAAAACGGTAGAGGGCATACAGTATTCCAAACTTCACGACATGCTTTAGGGGCTGGTCCATGACAGGGGGTATCTTGATGCCACTTCTTAATCGAGAAATAGTACATTCAAATACAAGAAATAGAAAGCCCGCAACCACCAGAACGCCTTTAGGGATAATGACTTTCAAATACTCATCCCGTCTATTTAGCTCCCTTGCCTTTAGCTTCGTTCTCTCCAAGCTCACGAATCAATACCGCCGTCTGACCTGCACCGTTGTAGTCTTCCTGGCCAGTCTCAAAGCCAGGGCATACACCAACGGCAAGGTACTTGCCATCACTCGAGAACGCGAGTGCTGCAACGCTGTTGGGGAATTTCTGGTACTGCTTCAGTCGTCGCTTTGCTTCAGCATCCCACAGAGCAGCGGTGCCGTCACCACCCCCTGAAGCGAATGTTCCATGAACAGGGTGGAAGGCCAGGGCATTCACGGGGTAGACGATATCTCCATCGCCATCAGGCGCTGCTTGGCGATGGCACTTGAAAGCGTACTTTCGAGCTTGCGACTCTGCTGTATCTTCAAACCACTCGACTGCAACCCGGCCCTCGATACTGCTAGTGGCGTACCCGGCATCGTTGGGCATGCAAGAGACCGCGCGCGTGAGATATCGCAGAGAAGATTCACGCTGCTGCCATGGCTGAAGGTCAGATGAGCCAGTTGCGAACAAATCAACGATGGCCTTGAGGTCGTAAATGTTGATAACACGGCCGGCCATGGCAACCACAATCTTTGTAGGACTGGCAGCCAGCGCATGGGGCTTGCCAGGAAGGGAAACCTTTATGGGCATGCTTGAAGGGTCACTGAGATTATGAAGGTTCAGACTGCAGTCCCAGGATGCAGACACCAGGATGGCTGGCTTCGTGTTAGTATGGGTCAATCACAAGGGTATCTAATGACTCACAGTATGTCCGGCTGTAAGCTATAGATCGAACCGGCGCAGCATGCTTGCTCAACAATGTCTTCTCGCCAGTCTCCAAATCGATTCTGTTCGCAAGGTCAGCATAAACCTGAGGCGCATTCATTTGCATCCACTGACTTGTTGACACCCCAGTCCATGCCAGCGGAAAAGGCTTCGGTGTCGTTCGCTCCAAAACAGACATCCAAGACCGGAGCTCGATGCTCATATGTGTTGACCAATGCCGTATCACCCGCTCCACCCCCGATATCATAGCAATACACTTTCTTGTCCCATGATGAGACAAGGAGCTTGGTTCCAGAGGACGGCGCAAACGCGATGGACGACACCGCGTCGGTAGGAGGCGGCGAAAGTTCGTATTGAGTCGCTGATGTCTAATTAGCAAACGATTGCACTTCAATGACAGTAACAACCGCGCAGAACTTACCAGGAGCCATGGTTAGGTATGCTCTCGTCGACAAAAGTTGGTGAAGTTGTTTACTTTTGGTTCAGTCACGTGTAGAGCTCCCATCATGGCAACACAAGCAGCTGGCGGTGTTTTGCCGGAAATTTCAGGTACCACCTACCAATGAGCCACACCCCGCCACAACCCCACCATCCATCAAGTGCAGTGTAAAATGTCAAAATTATGACTCTTCCCCCTCTACATCCACTGCTAACGTGACGATTTACGACTTGATCTCGAGAAAATTGACCCTGCTACGTGCCAAAGCTACCACTACGGGGACAAGATTTTACGAACAGTTTTTCGACCATTTTTCAAGCCCGACTTGCGTGCGTGCGACGGCACTCGAGATCGTTACCCCCACCTCATCTACAGAACCCGACCGAACAGTTGAACACTCGACAATACCGCCAACATGTCGCAAACAAACTGCCGTTTCTACGAGGAGAAGTACCCGGAGATCGATAGCTTCGTCATGGTCAATGTCAAGCAGGTCAGTAGCAACCTGATCTGTCCGGAAACCTCTCTCTGACCGATCGCAGATCGCCGAGATGGGTGCCTACGTTAAGCTCCTAGAGTATGACAACATCGACGGCATGATTTTGCTCTCTGAGCTTTCGCGACGACGTATCCGAAGTATCCAGAAGCTCATCCGAGTTGGTCGTAACGAGGTCGTCGTGGTGCTCCGTGTGGACAAAGAGAAGGGTTAGCACTTCCAACAGGCTGAGCAAGTTGGGCACAGATATTGATTATTCGGCAGGTTATATCGATCTTTCCAAGCGACGAGTCTCCCCCGAGGATATCGTGAAGTGCGAGGAGCGATACAACAAGAGCAAGATGGTTCACTCCATCATGCGACACGTTGCCGAGAAGGTTGCCGTCCCTATCGAGGGTCTTTACGAGGCTATTGCTTGGCCCTTGAACAAGCGATACGGCCATGCTATCGATGCTTTCAAGCTCTCCATCACGTCAGTACATCGGTACTAAAGTGCGATCGCTTATGCTAACCCTAAGAAGCAACCCCGAAGTGTGGAATGACATTACCTTCCCTAGCGACGCCGTCAGCGAGGAGCTCAAGACATACATCAGCAAGCGACTCACTCCCCAGCCTACCAAGGTTCGAGCCGATATCGAGGTCACCTGCTTCGGTTACGAGGGTATCGACGCCGTCAAGACTGCTCTACGCACAGCGGAGGCCAACAACACCGAGGACACCCAGGTCAAGGTTAAGCTCGTATCCCCCCCTCTTTACGTCCTTACAAGCACATGCTTGGACAAGGCTGTCGGTATCACTCGTGTGCAAGAGGCTATCGTCGATGTCCGAAAGAGCATCGAGAGCGCCGGTGGTCACTTGACAGTCAAGATGGAGCCCAAGGCCGTTACTGAGAGCGATGACGCCGAGCTGCAAGCACTGATGGAGAAGCGTGAGCGTGAGAATGCTGAGGTCAGCGGTGACGAGAGCATGAGCGACAGCGATGAAAATATTCCTGAAACCATCTAAATTAGGGCAAACGAAGCCTCTCTGGGGCAAGCAGTGTCGACAGGACTGTTGGAGCCATCACAAAGTGACCCTTGGGGCAGGGCTGTTGGACAAGGAAAAGGGTGTAATAGAGAGCATCTGGGAAGCTGAAAGGAGGCGTGTATCCCGGATTGCGAAAACATCACAAAAGTCCAGACTTTCATGTAGTTCTTCCGATTGTAGGAAGTGGCTGGCGTCTGAAACGGCGTTGTTAACGAACAGTTTATTGATTACTTGGGATACCATATTTACGTT
Source organism: Fusarium nurragi (assembly GCA_012977755.1). Classification (NCBI taxonomy): domain Eukaryota; kingdom Fungi; phylum Ascomycota; class Sordariomycetes; order Hypocreales; family Nectriaceae; genus Fusarium; species Fusarium nurragi. The sequence continues at coordinate 25,643 of JAALXI010000272.1, read as the reverse complement.
GTGACCAATGTGTGATTTTAGCATATTTGGATAGTCGGGAGATTCATGTTGAATATTGGCTGCTCAGTCTTTAATTAGCAGTCTTACGGATCTAGCCGAGAAAAGCTTAGACGGTCAGATGTGAATTACCACACTTGGATTATGCAACTCGGCACAAACCAGCCATATTCCCACTGCAACACTCTATCTCATAAGGGGATCCAGCCGTTTACGATACTCACCTTGAGCGATAGTATAGAGCATTCGCCATGGCTCTTGGCTCGGTGTGGGCACGCCTCAGAGGCAATGGCCAACCTAGCTTTGCCAGATCAACAGCGTTAAGACTCTTTGGTTTCGCAACATGGATCCCGGTCATCGCCATGTTCAACCTGCACGTTGCGGAACTCACCTTTGTGGACGGAGCATCCATGTATCCGCTCATCAATGACGATAAAGACTCGACACTACGACGAGACGTCATCCTCAACTGGAAGTGGTCACCTCACGAGAATCTCGAGAGGGGCATGGTGGTGACATTACGGTAGGAACAGAACCTTTCCTACAATTGGGGAAAAGCAATTGATGAGAAATTAACATGCAAGCTACAAAAGGAGCCCTCTACATCCCGAGACAATCGCAGTCAAGCGCGTGGTGGCGCTGGAGAACGACGTGATCAAGACCAAGGCGCCTCATCCGCTACCGACGGTGCGAGTGCCGCAGGGCCACGTGTGGGTGGAGGGCGATGGACCGCCAGGGTCGAGTCTGGACAGCAACACGTATGGGCCAGTGTCTAAGCAGCTTATCACGGGTCGAGTAACGCATATCGTGTTTCCCTTTCGCAAGTTTGGGGCGCTTCCATGGCGGGAGCATCAACGGCCATTAGTGGAGTAGGGTTTTTATAAGAGAGATGTGTACGATATCCATGTATCAAAAGTTATGAGAGCATATGAAATAGACTTTTTCTTCCTTTGACAAGATATCATATCCCATATGATCTGACCAATGGTGATATCAATACCTGGGTCGACTGGGAAGCGGGTAGAAGTATTGCGTCTTCGAGATTAGATAAGAACATGCCCGCCTTGCAAGAAATTCTTTCAGCGGGCTACCTCTTGACGGTCGCTGACGTAGCGCGGCTGATGCAGCGCTGTAAATCCTAGAGCGGCCCCTGATCGACCACTAAGAAGCCGCTGAGCAAAGCCCACTAGAGCCGCAAGGCAAGGTAATTCGCGATTGCCTTAGCCCAGCCAAAGCCAAGGCCTCGTCAAAATTCTAACAAACCAAAAACGACCCGATTTCAGGCTTTCTTATCTCTCTTTGCGACCATCGCGACAGAGCGATCGCTCTTAATTGTCTCTGTCTCTCTCTTGGGGTCCTCTTTCTTTCTCTCCTTGCTTCCGAACTGTTCCGCCTCAGACCGTCACCGGCTGCACTATCTTCCTCCGACTCGACTTACTCGATCTCAATTTCATACCCCGGACATGCCCTTGGATCTTCAACAACAAGATTCTGACCTCGCCTTCGCCCCATCGACGACGACGAACGACGGATCGACGACAGTCGCCAGCGATTTTGCGCCGGCTCCTGAGCATCGCCATGCTGCTTGGACGGGACGACGCTCGGAAAGTAGCAGAAGCAAGAGTGATCAGAACATGACCGCACAAGATGTTGAGGCCGAGGAGCGACCGCCGTATCTTCATGTACGTTATAACCACCATGTTGCCATGATTTGCACCACGAAGCGTTTCCGACCTATTCGTTTTCCACATGCGCTAACACGAGACCCAACCGACAGGCCATGATCGCAGGTGGTATTGGAGGATCTACCGGCGACTTACTCATGCACTCGCTCGACACCGTCAAGACAAGACAACAAGGCGACCCTCACGTTCCTTCAAAATACACATCTCTAGGACAGTCCTACTACACCATATGGAGACAAGAGGGTATAAGACGAGGTCTCTACGGCGGATGGATTCCTGCGCTTGGAGGTTCATTTCCGGGCACAGTTATGTTCTTTGGCACATATGAATGGAGCAAGCGATTCTTAATCGACCATGGTGTACAACAACATGTATCATACCTAGCAGGAGGCATGGCAGCCCGTTCAACTCAGCAATCTTACAAGTGCTAACCAACTACTATAGGTTTCCTTGGTGATCTTGCCGCATCTATTGTCTACGTTCCTTCAGAAGTTCTCAAAACACGCCTCCAACTCCAAGGCCGTTACAACAACCCCCATTTCAGCTCGGGCTACAACTACCGCGGTACCGTCGACGCAGCTCGAACTATCGTACGCGCAGAAGGCGCTTCTGCTTTGTTCTACGGTTACAGGGCTACCCTTTACCGTGACCTACCTTTCTCGGCACTGCAATTCATGTTCTGGGAGCAATTCACTACCTGGGCCCGCAAGTACAAGCAGAGCCGCGAAATCGGCTTCCCTCTTGAGCTTCTCACCGGTGCAGCAGCTGGTGGTCTTGCTGGCGTCATCACTTGCCCTCTTGATGTTGTCAAGACACGGCTTCAGACCCAGGTCAACACCCCCACAGAGCCCCGAGCAGTCAAGGACCATCATGCCACTTCTCAGATCCGGCATATTTCCACCTCTTCCCCCAGCACACACCGACCGCGACCTGGCGCCGTTCCTCTCGATACATCCTCGGTCTTCACCGGCCTGCGCATGATCTACCGCACAGAAGGCGTCGCGGGCTGGTTCCGCGGCGTTGGGCCACGTGGTGTCTGGACATTTATCCAGAGCGGCTGCATGCTGTTCCTGTACCAACGACTTCTTCGACAGCTCGAGGTTCTAATGCCTCGAGAGTTGAAAGAAATGTAGACATCTCCACACATACACACATACACATTGTTCTTACCCTTGTTGTTACCTTACTTACTACATGATTTTCAAAAACACTTATTCACGCGTGCGGTCACAAAAAGCATCCTCCCTGCTTCACCCACCCTGTATAACGCATTAGAGAAGCGGACTCTATGATACGAGTTGCAATGGCCATATATGTACAGATAGAAAGAGACGTTTGGGGCTGTGGGCGGCCGTCATTGTTGGGCGTTGGGATTAGAAGGAAATGACTGATGAGATATATCAGGACATGGATAGACATGAGAGCATGATGAATAGACGCTCTCGTTTGACTTCACAAGTATGACTCTTGGGCAGACGTGCTGCTTCTCACGACTATCTGACGAATTTATGTATTCATTGCTGCGACGTGCGAGTTCAAGAGCTCGGTTTCAAATGATATATGATTGTAGAGCTTGGGGTATCAATAAAACGCCAGCACTCGACACTCGGTGGTAAACTCAGGGGTATAAGACAGGACTTGTTCAAAGCAAGCCACAGCAATAATCAACAGTAACAATATGAAACTCATAATTCCTTAACCTTTCAGTAGTCATAGTCGTCGTTTAAATCCGTTCAAAAATTAAGCATCCGGGTCACTCTCCTCCAAGCATGGCAGCTCCTCGAAGTCACCAACGCGAGCACGTAACTCATCGCGAGCAAGGCACACTGCAATAGCGACGGTCAGGGCATTCCAGATCCCCTGATGTTCGTCCTGAAAGTCAACTTGAACCTGAAAACTGACGTATGCATCGGCTCCTTTGGACGAGTCGGTTGTGAGGACGAGAACCGAGGTGTTGAGGATGAAAAGACCGTACACCACGGGAGGGCGACGTCGGTAAGTGTGGTTGGAAGGCGTTCGAGGTTCATCGGGTGAAGATGGAGATTGTGGGGAGCGTGGAAGGGACGGTTCTTTCGAAATAGTAGTGGTTTTGTGTACTTGTGTAGTCGAGATACTGGTACCCTTAAGCCCAGGTTCAATCTTGACAGCAACGTCGTTACTTTCAGTCGTGGAAGAGATCCTTTCAACACGGGGATGCGAGCCACCTCGGCTCTTAGCAGGCGTTGGCCACCTCCCAATCGATGGCGACCTATCTTCTGGCTCGATCTTGATCTTAGGGGACCTGAAGATGCTTGGCCGGAGAACATCCCAGAACTGAGGGTTTCCATCCTCTCGGAGAAACTCGCGCTGGAGTTTTGCAAGCGATTTCAGACGATTTTGTATGTACTCAGTGATTTCATCTTTGGGCATGGTCGTGTCGACGACTTCGGTCATGATGTTGGGAACAATGCGGAGATGTAGGTAGTCGCCGTCCTGCGCCGCCCAGTTCAGATACTTGTCGATCTCTTGCTTGATGAGTTGCGATACTTTGCTTCGAAGACCACTCTGGATACTTGTCCTTGTCTTTGCCGTGAGATCCATGAGACGAGTAAGGGCCATCGTTGCTGCATACAGTGAGCGATATGTACCCTGATCTTAGGATAAAACCTGCCTCGAAAGTTCTTTGAATGGGCATAAATGATAGGAGGAAACTTGTTCGTAGTCTTGAAGACTATATCTGAGATAGGTACGCCCCGCAAGTCTACATCCCATGTTGTGGGCAGCATAGGCAGATCCTGTCGCATGAACAATATCTCGAAAAGGCGTTCTTCAGCGGGAGCCCAGCTACTGGCGCCAGGGTATCGCTCCTTTTCTAGTTTCATTTCCTCCTCCATATTGTCAAAGTGAGGGCTGTCTTCTTCTGATAAGAGACTGAGCTGCGCATCGTAAAAAGAGCTCGGAGACCTCGACATCATATGAGTGTCTTCGTCGTCATCGGCTCCGTCGCATTGTGGAAGCCGAGTCATCGAGTTCAAAGAACCCTTTGTATTAGCTTGTGCTTGCATGGCTGGTGTTTTGATGTTTCTTTGTGTATTGTGTTTGGACTTGAGTGGTAAGCAGAGAAGAAAGAAAGGCTTCCTTGCGTTGCTCAGAAGGAGTTGCTGTTGCACTGCGAGTAGCGAGTAGGTGTTGGACAACTGAGTTGAAGAGATGTCGCTTGCTCCCAACCCGACAATTTTGGAACGATGCTGTTCTCCCAGGCAGATTACTTTTTCACGTATTTCATAATGGTCTTTGTCAGTAATAATGTGTTTTTCTTGAACTTTGTTCTGAACATAGACTCATGGATAGAAATGATAATGGCCTTCAATTACACTGAGATGCGGGGCGTGCGTCTATCATATCTCCCATCCTCCCACCCCTCCCGGAAGTTCACTTTCGCCGTTAAGGCCAATCAGATGCCAGTCATCGAAATTCTTCACGTCCCAAATCAACCGTCGCTATAACTTTCAAGGGCACATCGACGACCATGGCCGAGGTAGCGAAGACGGTAGCTCGCCAATTGCCCGGCTTCAAGCTGGGACAAAAGCAGGTTTTCCTGTGAGTATCCTCTTGCCCGTTTCTAGGCTGCCAATGTCTAACATTCTCCTCTTAGGCCCAACCATGTAATCACATTTCTTCGAAAAGAGCACCTCCCGCCAAACGAGGCTACCTTCCAGGTCCCTCTACGATTCACAAAGTTCGATCTTCGAGATTACCTGTGGAACCTATACGATGTCGAGGTCACAAAGGTCCGATCATACGTCAAGCAGCAGCCCTTGACCCAGCGCAACTCGCACTCACGCTCATGGTACCGCCCGAAGCCCCTCAAGGTCATGACCGTCGAACTGGCAAAGCCCTTCCAATGGCCTGAGCTGCCCGAGGATACTTCACCCTGGAGCAACCAGCTGTGGAAGATGCGTGAGGAGATGTTGGAGAAGCGAAATGAGCAGCACATTCAGCAACAGCGATTCAAGATTCCCCTCAAGAGCAAGGAGCCCATGTCCAAGGAGAGAAAGGAGCTGGCTGATTTGGCAAAGAAGCTGGTATCGGGAGAGGAGAAATGGACCAACGATGTCAATCTGGATCCCAAATGGGAAAAGATTCTTGGTAACGAGGAAAAGGCTAAGAAGGTCACGACCGAGGAGGCATAGACGAATGACCGACAAAGGCAAATCACGACCTGAGGATGCAGGACACTGCTAATGAAAGAGACGGCGAATTCTACAAGGAGCCATGGATGGGGACTTCTGTAGGATACTGCTGGCATTATAACTGTACATTATTGTAACTAGTCTTGGATGGGCAATGCATGCTGGCGGGTCAAGACTATGAGCGCGAATATAGACGCTGGAAACTCGTACTTCTCCTGGCACTATTCTATGTCGCTCCAATGCTCGGGCTGCTGAAAGCGCAAGACCTCGTCTCCCCAACTCCACCAGCCAGCAGTCAAACTACGAGCAAAGATCTCGAGCCCAAGACATTCCTTTCCGAGAACATCTTGAAACAGACCCCTGAGATTGGGCTTTCGGGAATGAACGTCGGGAACTGCCAAGATGACTTTGGACTTGAGAGCATCTGGTTTCTTGCCGCCAATACGTTTCGCTATGATGAGCTTTTCCCATGGCTTCCTCCATGTAGACTCAACATCATAAAGTGGCTCACCTGATGCAGCGACCTTGAGCCACGTCCACTCAGTCACAAACTCAAGGCCCCAAGCAGCAAACAGCCCTGTTGGAGAGCTCAGAAAGTCTTGGATGCTGTGTTTGTTAGTAGTCCAGACGGCGACGAGTGCACCGGGTGCAAGATGAGAAGCCAGAGGAATTTGTAGCAAGAGATTGCTCATCTCATTGAGATTAGAGACAGTAGCATACTTGTCTGTCTTCCTCCTCGCAGATCGGTTTGGCCACGGAGGGTCTAACACGACAAGATCAAACTTGGGAGCTGACATGTGAAATGAATCACGCAGAGCCTCGATGGAACCATGTAGAGGTTCGGCTTTGTCTGGAAGTAAAGGCGATAGTACGGGTACTGACGGTGGCGGTTGCGGCTGAATAAGGCGATCGCGATGGAAGGGGCCAGAATATGAGTATGAGTTGGCGAGATCCTGTAGGGCGCCGTTGACTGTGGCAGCGGTCATGAGCTCAGCCAACTGCGCAGCAGACGACGTAAATGCCGAGTGACCGTCTCCTGCACGCCGGGGCTCCGGGGTCGGAAACGGCGTTGCGGGGGGCTCTGCGGAGACGATGCGGCGGCGGGGGATCTGGGATGGAAGGACTTGGCTCTCTTCTAGGGAAGTGGGTATATCAAGAACAATAACACTCTTGTCTGGGTTCTCGAAGAGAATAGACGTGGGCCGGTGGCTGTCCATGACACCCCAAATATGACTCTCGGATGACAATTCTTCCACCTGCTTTGTCCCGCGGTTGAAGAATCGAAATGCGCGGCGAGAGTCGGCAAACCTCGGCTCGGTTATTGATCACCGGCATTGCGCATGAATCTGCTGAGGCTCACGGTTCCAGTGGATTATCAGCGCACTCACCCACTGAAGTGACAAGTCTTGAACCCCTGGGAATTCTGGGGAATAATCCCCGGCTCCAGGGCTGCGTGACCACCTGCCACTCGCAACCTGACTTGTGGGGAGCCACTGAGCATCGGCTTAATGACGTTCAAGCCGCCGGATATCTCCAAAATCCTCCCTTCCTTGTTCCCCCCCGCAAAACTTGTCCCTACCAACTCTTGAATACTGCTTTCACACCTCGAGTATCTGTCGCGTTGGCTTCGAATACCGATCCTCACTCGACCCTGCCACGGAATGTCGCGTCCGTAGGCCTCGAACCCGCCCATCAAAGTCAGCCACGTGCTGCTCGTCTTGAGATAATGTCCACAGCCGACGCTGCTCACATGGAGCATGCCTCCTTGAACGAGGTTGCGCGCAACAACAACATACAGGGCCATGTCTCTTCTCAGGTCCTCAGCAAGTCGCACACAGAGCCTGCTGTGCGTCCCACGGACCAGGAGGCTGTAGCACCGAAGGCACAAATGAACAGCTTCGAATATATCTGGAAATCTGGAGTAGCGGGCGGGTTAGCCGGTTGCGCTGTAAGTGTTGAATTTGACAATGACGAACCTCTGCATAACGTCCTGACTGTTGGGAATAGGGCAAAACAGTCGTTGCGCCGCTGGACCGAGTCAAGATCCTCTTCCAGGCCAGTAACCCCCGATTCGCAAAATACACAGGATCATGGATTGGCGTCGCAAGTGCCATGAAGGACATCCACCGATATGAAGGCCTTATGGGACTCTACCGCGGACACTCTGCGACTCTCCTCCGAATCTTCCCCTACGCCGGCATCAAATTCCTCGCATACGAACAAATCCGAGCCGTTATTATTCCCGATAAGTTACACGAGACACCAATGAGGAGACTGCTCAGCGGAAGCTTGGCAGGTGTTACATCCGTCTTCTTCACCTATCCTCTGGAGGTTATCCGAGTACGACTAGCTTTCGAAACCAAGCGCGATGGCCATTCTTCCTTATCGTCAATATGCCGTCAGATCTACAACGAGCAGCCTGTCCAGAAATCAGCGGCAGCTCGGTTACCGAATGCACCCGCACCTGTATCGGCCGCAGCAGAAGCAACCGCGGCGACAGTCGGGGCTGTTGCTCCCCAATCAGGATTTGTTAACTTCTACCGAGGTTTCGCTCCTACTGTGATGGGCATGCTCCCATACGCCGGCATGTCTTTCTTAACCCACGACACTGTTGGTGATCTTCTACGATCGCCGTTCTTTGCGAAGCACACGACACTACCGAAGAAGGCCAACCACCCCGAAGGAAAGCCAGCGGCCTTGAGGTCATGGGCAGAGCTTACTGCTGGTGGTATCGCAGGCTTGGTCTCTCAAACAGTATCATATCCTCTTGAGGTGATCCGGCGACGAATGCAAGTCGGCGGTGCCGTCGGCGACGGTCGCCGACTTCGAATAGGGGAGACTGCCGGTATGATCCTCAGGGAGAGAGGCTTACCTGGTTTCTTTGTCGGCCTGACCATTGGATACGTAAAGGTATTCCCCATGGCTGCGGTCGCTTTCTTCACATATGAGCGCATGAAGCTCGCCTTTGGCATATAGATGTTTTTTTAGCACTACGGAACCATTGGAGGTCAGGCTTGATTGGCGTTGGCGGAGTCCTTTCACGGAATAGCAGCGGAACTATGTATATCTTTTAGAGCAGGGCTTTGGTGAAGTCGGATACGGGCATACGGCTAGGTGTACATACAGCAAGAGTACAGAACAATATACATACCAACGGTTATATCAACAAGGTTTTCTCATGTGAATATCAATATATTTCCATTCAATATCCGGAAAGTGGGGGCCCTATTCTTTCCAGCAACAGCGCCTTGATGCCTTTGCCACTTGCTATACTAAGAGACGTTGCCCGTGCCAGACTTCCATCCAGTTTCCATGTCCTCCTCTTGCTGTGTGCGCTCGGGATGGATGGATGGGGGGTGAAGCGTGGCCGTGGCGTCGACTGCATGAATTTGACTGGGAGCGGACTACTACGTTACGGTAGACTTCCAAAAATATGGGGTTAGTCGATGGCAAGTATACGGTACTTGAGAGTAAACTGAACGTCGGGGTTTTAGGTAAGTTGCCCGTTGACAAAGGCTAACCTTGGTGATCCTTGGCTTCAAGGCTCTCACGTGTCAAGCTTAGGAGCCCAGGGTCGGATTACGAGGTGTGAGGGTATACTCCAGAGGGTTAGGTAGCGAGTGTTGCCCCCAACTGTAGCTTTTGACTTTTGTTCCCGATTGGTAAAGTCAGTGCTGCTCAACCAGGTGGTATATCCTATGATTTGACATAGCAAAGGCCTGTACATATTGATAGAGGTACGGAGCAAGTGGTCCGGGTTTATTCCTTGCGCCGGGTATGTAATATTGTGGTTATGTTGGTCGTCGTAACAGTTTTGGGTATAGCCGGGAAAACACACCAATTTGTTATCCAAAAACAAAACAAAAAAGTCGTACTAATAATATTCGAAGTAAACAGGCTCAGGCATCTGGGAACAGAATCAGTTACCACATGTGTCGCACCAATATGAAGTTTGTTCGAAAAGCCAGTGATGCTCAGAAGTAACCTACCCTAGGGCATGGGCTAGGTGAACGTTGGACGTGACGGCTATGACAGATCGGTATCATCATCATCATCACACAGAAGCAACAATAAGTAGCCCAGGAAGACTGTGAGATGAAATGGTGTGAGTAGTCGCTGGTAGTTCCTGTCAGTTGAAGTCAGAGTTGAGGATGAGTACCTGGGGCTCTAATTGGTTGCATGAGTCTCTAACCAATGATAACGCAGCCTGTCGAAAGCTAAGGTAGACCGCAGGTGAGCTCGCCGAAAATCCAAGCCTCAGCCTCAGCCTCAGCCTTTTCATCTTGCTTCAACAAAGCTCCACCACCAAACAAACACGCTAGATTCACGAACCACTAACCACTTTGAACACGTTGTTTTCAATTGAGCTTCTTTGATCAACCTATACAGCGCACATATCTGCTCAGACTGCGCTCCTCATTCCAGCGCGACACCATTATGGCGTCCGCCGCCGACCTTGACGGCCTCGTCCTCCTTCGTCAATCCATCTCCTCCAACGCGCCTTTCATCCCCAGCGCATCAGCTGACGCCTCCGCGACCGAAGTCCCTCTCTCCCAGGCCACGCATCTGCGATTTACCAACCAGGATGTCGCCGTTCCTATCGATAACCCGACGCGCTTTGTGTCGCATGACAAGCCCGTCGACCTGCGCAGCATCTACTTTGCCTGGCTGAACCGCGAGGTTGCCATCCCTGAATACAATGCTTCTGCTACAAAGCTTAACGACGAGCTGGCTGTCGCCGGTAGCTCGGGCAAGGTCCAAAACTTGGGATTCATCGAGCGTCTGGATTTGATTACCTGGCTTGAGGGTGCCAGCGAGGAGAGCGAGTATATCAAGCCCCTGGCTAGCGACAAGGATGCTGCGACTGCCGGCGCGACGGCAACAGCAACGGCAGGCGCTGTGTCGTCAGCTACCCAAGCACGATCGGGTCGTGGTACTATGGACCCGCGGTTGGTGGGTATCTACAATGGCGAACGACGGATGGGCGATCGTAACACGGTCCTGAGGGGCCACAAGCCCACGGTATGTCTCTTTGCCTCAACAGATGCCTGAGCTTCATCTAATCTTATCAGGACTTCTCGCATGTTCGCAAACTTGCTGCGCCATTCATTCAGAAGAAGTCTCAATCTAGCTCATCTAGCATCCCTAATAACCCTTCACTCGCACTCAACCAAAAGGCTCCCACACGGCGGCCGGACCCGATCATTCTCCTATCTCCCTCGGCGTCTTCTCTGCTTCGCCTATCAAACGCGCGATCGTTCCTTGAGGATGGCAAGTTTGTGCCTACCGATGCAGGTGGTACCTCAGCTACCATGCTGCATGTGCAGCGCACCATCCCTTCCATCGACCCTAACCGACCGATGCGCTTCATTCTGGTTGAAGGTTCCGAAGCGTTCAAGCCTGAGTATTGGAACCGAATTGTAGCAGTTCTCACCACAGGCCAGACTTGGCAGTTCAAGAACTACAAATGGAGTGACCCCAACGAGCTTTTCAAGCACACACTGGGCGTCTACGTCGGCTGGCGAGGTGAATCGGCTCCGGATAATATCCGCAGCTGGGGCCACCGAGTGCTATCTACTGGCATTGATCGATGGCGCGGAGAAGGCCATGATGCCTCGCGCTTCCGTGATAAGGAGATCGTTGAACAAATTTGGCGGGCTATTGAGGAGAACATGCGATACAGGGGCTGGAGAAAGGATAGGGCTCCTTCTTCGATATAATCTAAGGACGCAGAAAACATCCAAGCGAAGTAGTACTGGAATCTCATGCTCGCACGTGTTGGATTGCTTCACAATCAAGGGCTATCATGGAAAGGGGAGGGGGAAGAACTTGCATTCCCCCGTATGTACTAAACGCCCCTGTAAGGCGGCGAGTCTCGGGGGATTAAAAGCGATGGCGTTTGAACGGTTTCTTGCCACAAGGCATATTTATCTAGTTTGGTTGTACGATGTGGCGAGAGGCATGGAGCATTCCGGATCCTAGGTTAACTGATATCTCGTATTTACAGAGGGCGTCGGTCTACTCGAGAGCACCAAGCACCCAGCAATCGGATGCTCTCATTCTAAACTCAGGTATTTCCCTACAACGGCATATCAATATCATCCCATTGTCTTCGGACTCCGCGAAGTCGATCCTTACCCGAGCAATGACGAGGCTGTCTTTCGGATCTGTGCACACATGCACCCTCAGCTTTCTATAGTTCAAGGACAAGCAATACATATTGAGACCAGCAGTTATAGCTCAGCTGCAGCACGGACGTACCCACGAGACGTGATGGCCGCAGAAGCTGTGTACGCCCGCAAAGCATCATGTTATAGTTGAATGACAACTGGCGGTCGGCGTCAGTATGTAGCGCAAAGCCATTTCGTCCTCGATCTGCGCTGCACGTCGACGACTATCGTCTTGGCTCTACCAAAGCCAGTCTTGGTCTGAGCAAGCTCAGACGCAACCTTCATCCAACTCCTTGAGCTGATTAATTCCCCGCACATGGCTGCTGACGAGTCTGGGGAGACGTACGGATGGACATGAGTCAGTCAATTTTCTTAAGTCCAACATATTCCCGGGCTGCTAGACTTGATTTACTGTCGGGGGAACGTCATGAATTGTACAGGGTTGTTCGAACGATGTATCAGAAGGTCAGACTAACTGTCACTAACACGACCCGTCGATAAATGAACTTAATTAATCCGAGCCTTGGCTCCTCTTCCCGCCGGTCTGGTCGGCTATTGAGACCCTGGCGCACATCAGGCTAGAGCATGTCTTAACTCGATGATGAGGGCAATGGGTCGCGCCGAAAATACTGGATTCCATTTCCTTTGGGTAAGTAGAGAGGTCTAGACCGCGGATATAGCGCCGCTCGTTTCTCGCTTATGCTCCCATGTATATCCGCATCGTAGCATTACATACTATCGAGAAGGAGATGCTCCGTGATTCAGAGAGCCGGCGCCAGAGCTATATCCACTTGGTGGCTGACGGCTTTGGGTGAGGGGAATCACACGATGGATTCCCGCAGTGCTAAAGGCGAGCACGGATTTCAGCCGAAGAGAGATAGGGGGGGATTAGTTGCAGCACGCCAGGAGCTGCAATCCCTTGGAGTTAGATATGCTGACATGGTGGCTGGAATAGAGCAAACCTTGAGTGGCTTAACTTGAGTATGCCTGTCTATATACACGTATCTTGACACACAAGCATATCCTTAACTTCCAAGGAAAGATACAATGGGTATACCTGGGTAATCAAACCTGGACTCTTGTTCCCGCCATCAAGATCGCCCGCTAGCAGAGTATTCAGTTCAGAGCTAATTCTCAGGTCTCAGACCTCAAAGGCCATATCCCGACTTAGCCGTGCTATAGCAGTAGATAGCTCACCGACTGGGAGCTCTTGCCTCGACAGCCTGACCTTGCTCGCTCTTTGATGCGGTGGAGGATGATTTCATATTGAACTATGATATACTCCGTAGTTACGCTTGTACTGGAGCCCGGGATTCGCCGTGTGAAACCCTGGAGTCGTTGCCGATATAAAGGGGTCTGATATAATGCCGACATTTTTCGTCGGCTTCAAGTGCCGTCCGACATTTCGCGGGCACAGGCCCGATGACTATTAATCGCTTAGCTGGCGATCGTACAAGAACGTTATCTCTGTTTGCATGCCAGGATGATATTGTAGGGCTGTACGGAGTAGATGGACATGAGTCGTATGCCACGTTCTCAGGGCACGCGACTATAAAGAAAACATAGGATTGTCGGGCGGTTGCGTGCTCAGAGAGATCGAGGTTTCGAGTCAAACTACTTCTAATTAGACTGCTGGGAGTTGGTGTTGGCTTGTGCGTGACCTGATGGCTGATGCTTGATGAGATGTTTTGCAGGAATTTGTGGACATTATCCTCCAGAAATGGTTAGTCCGATCTGCTCCGTGATCGTTTGCCTCGTGGCGTCGTGGATTTTACTGACACGCACATGGCAAAACACATGGCTAAGTACATTGTACCTCTCGCGTGGCAAGCAGCATGAACAGGGGGGATCGAATGAGATTGCTACAGTACGAAGCCCTGCAGATTTGCAAATGACCAAATGTTGGGCCAAGTACAGTCACACCCAGGTGCAACATTCCGACGAAACACTGCCCATGATACACGAGTTTCGTGACTCTACTAGACAGAGAATCGAATGCCTCCTCGGCCGGATCGGGGTGCTTTGTTTACGATTTCACATGCTCCGAGACATTAGTAATAATGTGTCCATGAAGCTTTGACTGAGTACTCCATGACAACGAAGTGTGCATCAGCAGCCTGATGCATCATCTTCAGCTCAACTTCGAGCTGAAAGGGCGCTAAGATTTTACCTTTACCGAAGCTCTGGAGTCGAGATAACAAACAAGCAACAGGGGTTGTTGACTGTTGGTATGATATAACATCAAGTCAGATCATCCCAACCCTTCATGCACGTCTGCCACATGGCAGCATGGGCATTTCAAAACGACCAATCGTTTGATTCAATACGATAAAACAACTTCTTCGGTAAGGCCAGCCAACGAGAATAGAACCTGATACTCCTACGGAGTTGCGGTGGGCCGCGACGTACAATATGCGACTCGACCTAGGGGATAGTGAGGGTCTAGGGGCGCTAAAAAAAAAAAAAGGAAGGGAAAAAAAAAAGTAGGAAAGCCGTGCTTTCAACTAGTCGGCGGTGACGTCCTGATTAAGCCCCGACTAGCATAAATCTAGCTTGGCGAATTATAGTCTCGTTTGAACTGCCGTGACGAGTTTCCGGGATTGCTGGGCGGAACCGAGGCCTGGAACGTGAACATGATACGTGCGTTGCATTGAAGAAAGAAAACAAAAACACCAAAAATAAATAAATCCAAGAGCTGCCTGAGCGACTCCACTGCTCAATATCACAAACGCGTGGCTCTGAGTAAACCCACGTGGCGGACCCGCCAGTGCGAGGGCAGGTCGTCATGATGCTACCAATCTCACACCCTCTTGCGTTTATTGCTTCCCCTCTTTGATGCTGACATTTTTGGCTGTGTTCACGGAATCACTTCCCGGCCGTGATCTGCATTTCGTAGTATCGCCGCTTATTCACTTCTGCGTCGGTAGTGAACTCACACGATGCATACTGTTGACAAAGCCACCTGCGCGCGTCCTGTTCAGAGTAGAATAGCTTCCAGAAATCAGATCATTTGTGTAAAATGGAAACAGTAAAGTGGAGTTGATCCGTCTGCTGTCGTATATGGAGTATAAAAAAAAACAGCGTTTCGAAGCGTAGGAATGCTGTGCACCGCACGACAAGCTCTGTCATGGAGCCACGTGGGAATGTCGGCATGGTTGAGAAAGTGACCAGTCACACTTTATTGCTGACCGTACACGAAGCCCCCTCCAGTTTATACCCGCCCAGCTCACGAATGAGCCAAACTTGGGCGACTGTGGAGGTCTTGGGCGCGAAGCTCAGGTGACCAGGTGATCTGGCGTTGTGAGGGATTGGTTAGTGTTCTCAGCCTTCTGTTGCGTTGCGGTGTAAGGATGAAGTAGTCGTGAGTATTCTCTTCTGTTAAACTGGCCACCAAACCCGATTATTCCCATTTGGAAAGCTACTTTGGCTTCTCGTGCATGCTCCGTTCCACAACACTTGCGCCGTTTCGTGAAAGATCGGAAATCCCCGAAACACATTTTGCGTAACAGCATATTTGCCTGCTTACACGTGATAGCGCTATCATATGCCTGGTGAGAGGAAGTGTAGCGTCATAGCACTTGTTGTTAAGATGCGGACTTGGCGGACGTCGATCAACAGATCGTGCCGCCTTAACTTCAACTGATAGTGCATGGTATTTCCCTTGGGGTTGGGAGCTTTAGTGACATGCATTCTTAAGTAAGCGTTGTAAGAGTGTGGCGGAAACTATCAAGCATAATACGGAGCAGAGAGGCAAATCCAGTATGATGGTGTTGTACCGTTCCTTCTTCCAACACCACTGGTAACTTTGCTCCAGAGCTCCTTCCATGAACCACGCGGGGTCTTAACTTCCCTGTCGATCGACAACCCTACTGATCCATAACCCCTACTGAAACTTAGGTGTTACTTCTTTCACCTCCATCCTCCGTCCCACCTATTCTCCATACTTGTTCACGCTTTGTCGTCAGGTCTAGGAACCAGAATCAGCTGATTTCACGGCAAGGCTACCGAAACCCTCTCCTTCCACAGTCTCCATTGCTTGGCTCCTGGACGGAACTTTGAGTCGGATGGGATTGCCCAGCCAGTCAGGATCTCCAGAACCTGGTCCCTGCCACAGAAAGGATTCTAGAAGCCTTCTAGAAAAATGACACAGAGTAGAACAAGTTGCAACGGTGCGAATCACAATTTCGCTTCAGCACCGCCAGAGGCTGGCGCTCTTTCAAGCTGGAAAGCGAGCCGAGCGTGACGTGAGCATAGAGCCGAGAGCATTAATTTACCTGTTACTGACAGGCAGGCTCTAATAAGGCTCCATGTGAGATGCAGCTGTGTTTGGGGTAATCTGGAACGACAGGTTCAAGGCACTGCTGATTCTTCTGATAACAGACAACCTCTTAGCCCACACCAATAGATGGCGGACTAGTGAGCTTCGGCAGCGCTCTAACAATCAATTTCCGACCAGCCAACCACTACGGAACCCAGAACGAGGTCAGAGCGATCTGTGGCGTCCGTTAGCCACGATTTGCAACCCGGAAACTGTCAAACCAGAAGCAGGCCAACCTCTTCCATGACACAGCGGGCTCAAGAAAATAGTGCAAGAAAGCGATCATGGTATCGGTCATGAGATAACTACAGGCCATGTGCATGCATGAATAAGACCGACTTGATTTTTTGTCTACCAGGACATCTCCAGCTGTTTCAAATATTGTGTTTCAGCGTTATCTCTATCCAGTTCCTAGCGGGACGGACAAGCATCAGCATCCCACCCTCAAAACCTACGGGAGACACACGACCCAGTCACTCACTCCGGAGATGCTATGCGGATTGGCCCCAAGGGCGCAAACCCAAGTACAACACTATGTATATACCAGTGCAACAGTTAGCCAATGGCTCAAAATTGAGTTTCTTGAGGGTTTGCAGTATATCCACCAAGATGGAAGGACGTTGGCATTGCTTCGGCTGCAGGCTCCGATGCAACTTGGAAGCAGCCAAGAAGATACCGTGTGGGGCTGAGTAAGGGGCAACCACGTTCAGCCGCGGCATGGCTAGCATGGTTGCATACAGCAACTTGGGCGCTTTGATCGCATGGCAGCAACGTGATGCGGTGAATGGAGGCACACTGAGCATGGCTACAGGGGAGCTCACCAGCCGAATGCAGTTTAGCATGGTGGGTGAAATCCCTGGAGCCACGCGCACTCAAGGGGGGAGGTTGAGCATTGATTGACTGTGGGAACTTGAGACAGACATGCACACACCCGCGGCCCAGCAGCCACTCGCTGGTTCACCACCATGTGAAAGAAGATTACGGAGTACCCAGCGGCTCAGATGGAATGAACAATGAGAGTAACAAAGACAAGGACCACATAGCAGCTCCCCCCTTTACTAATTATTTGCTGACTTGTAGCCCACCATGGGCAGCAGAGCAGCCACAGAGGAGACCGTCCGTGGAACAATCCCGGTTCGGTGTGATGTTCCGGGGGCTGACGCCCCTGTTCATGTTATCATGCACCTAAGTCCGGCTCTGGTTCTCATCAACGTAAACAGGTGGGCAGACTGCACGTAGCACAAGCCTGCCTCAGGGCGCGGGCCCGCGGGGAGGTACATTTCGCTTTAGCGAGCATTCCATCACTCGATGCGATTTGCAACGAGGCGTCGACCCAGACGACACTCGGCTCTCGTGGCGGGCAAGCCATCGGTGGATCCTGTATAGATCGCTGCGCTCTACAGCATGGAAAATGATGATTCGAGCAGCGTGCAGAAGACGGAGATTTAAGGCCGGGTTTAGTCGTCATACAACGCCTTTAAATCGCCGTTTTACTGTCAATCAGTTGTGCCTCGCTCCCAATGCCTTCCAGGCTGGTGTTGTGCGTCGAGTCGACCGGATCAGTCTGTGCAGCCATGTACCGTATCCTGTACTGCAATAGTAAGTAGTAAGTGCGGAGGTGCTGCAGTTTACAGACCGCTTGCAGATCAGCAAAAGAATGACGCAGGCATTCCGCCAAGCTCCAAGAGTCAAATGGTTTCAGCTTGTGAACCCTCAACAAGTCTGATGCCCTGACGCGTTACGTACGGCGCTTCAGTACATGTATGTAGCCCAAATGCGGTCCTATAGTGCATGTGAGCTATAAGGGCCCTAGCGTCGACACCTACAAACACCCAATGCAAGTTACTACAAGCGGATGATAGATACTATGCTGCACAATTTTATTGCAAAACTTCAGCTCTTGGGCTGGTATGTTCAGCGACCGGCGGACAACTTCGTCACTGCTACAATATCAATACTCAATGTTGCAATTGATTAGGTACCGTGTGAATCACAAAAAAACCAATGTGTTGGCCTGAGTAGTGTCAACGCCCTTGTTCATCCCCATCACTGCTGTCCTGTTGGGCTCTTCCCCATCTTCCCGATATGTATCCGTAGCTATTCATATCACATCTGCGTATATTCCTTCTGTCCCCATGTTCCAGTCGGAGCCGATGGGAAACTGACTGTACCAAAGGTACGGTACCCGGGGCATTGGTGGCGCTATTCAGCTTAAACTACATGTACTGTTGGCTGGGAAGCTGCTAAAACCCTCCTTGTCCTTATCACCCGAGCTAAGCATGAGCGCTCTGAAACCCAGCCGGTCAATGGCAGCAAGGAGCTGTTGTTCTTTGGTACTAATGATGTGAGCTACGGTGCACTACGGCAGCTATGCAGTGGTGAGTATGAAGGACAACCCAATGGAGCCCATGGGGAGGACAGGCCAGGCTGGCGACAGGTCATGACTGTACATCAACTTGAGCGCGAAGATGCGCTGAAACCCAGGACAAGGGGGCTGTTGTTGAAGTGCCATCTCTGTGTAGTCCAAGCCCCTGGTCTTCAGAAGCGGGCTGCTATGCGCACGAAATATGAAGATTGGAAGCCGAGCCCACTTAAACAACCTTGCTTCTTTCGTCTTCTTTTCTTCTCTTTTTTTCCCTTTCCTTCTTTGTATGTAGCACATAGAGTTCTTTCTCCTCCTCTTTTGGTGGTGCTGTCTACATTAAATCTTTTTTAGCTGGAGATTTGACCCTTGCCCATGCATGCCCTGACCCTGGTCTTAGCCCATGCCCTGACCCTCGCTACTTTAGCTTAAAGTCCATCTCTCGCCCGCTATCCTCAGCGCCCACCTCAGACCGGCGGACGGAGGTCGGAAGGGACCCACTTGGAGAACCCTCATCTATCCCCACACCCTGGAATGACCGGGAGTGGTCTCTTTGGATACCCCACCCTCCCCCCAGTTCAGTCCAAATCAGTTCAATTCAGTTGAGTTGGCCCATGTCCACTGCACTGTAGCCTGTACCAGTGCCAGTACCGGTACCAGTGCCAGTAGTGCCCCGTACTCTCGAGCCTCTCTCTACCTCACCTACTTTCTTTGCCAATCCTATCCTTTCCTATCCTATTCTAATTCGACCTACGGACACAATTGCTGTGCTTTACTGGTCTCTCTGTGCCCGTCCCACTTGCGCTTGCACTTGCACAGTCTCCAGTTCATCTGTGCACATCCACTTCCCAAAGCCACCTCCTTCTTATTTGAACCTTCCCGCTGCCGTCACCACAAACCTCCCCTCCTTCTGACCTTTCTTGTTCCCGTTAGATGGCCACTTTGTCGCATCACCAAAGACCCACGGTTCACCAGTCTGCCTCTCCTTCACATACACTCGACCTGGATACGAATACTCCACGCTCCTCTCTCTCAGATCCCTCGCCTCCTCTTGCAGAAACCTCACCATCACCACTGCCACCGGCACACATCAACTCTTCCGCTACCTCCGCTACTACAGGCTCAAACGCAAACCCACCAGTTTACGTCCCATATCACCCTCAGCAGAGCCATCACCGCCATACAGCCTCCTCAGTCTCGAGATTGAACAACCGTTCTTCGTCTAGTCTCTTTGCTTTGGCCGCCTCTGCTTTTGATCGCACACAAAACGCCATTGCTGCTATCTCAGAGCCCTCCATTCGACCTCGACAGTCTAGCAGTGCTCTTTCACGCCTCTCTTTGCTCACGAGCTCTTCGCCTTCGTCCGAACCCTCCAGTCCGGACAAGTACCACCGCCTTCGAAGTTGTTCTAATCAATCCCTCTCATCCGGTGCATATTTGGATAGCAAGTTTTCTACCCAGGCTCTACCGGCGAACAACCCGCCGTCTCAGCCTTACACGTCCACGGACCCGAACCTCCCGCCTCCCATCAAGTCCTCTACAGCAAACAAGATGCATCAGACATCATCGCGCTTGTTGCGCATGACGGATGATGACCGCCCATTCACAAAGGTAAGCCCTGTTGTCCTACCCAACTTTGTCCGGTGTGCCTTTATGGTGCCGTTTTGCCTCGTGCGCACGCCCACACACGTAGCCTTGGCGCCGTTGCCTATTCTTGAAACACTGCCTCGCCCAAGTTCTCGCTGACGTTGTTGCACAAATAGGACTTCAAAGATCTCTTCTCAACTCTTGTTGTCAGTCTACTGCCGCTCTCGGCTCACCGTGTCCGGTTGTCGAAGGTTGAGTACACCTTCTTGTCTGAGGATGCCATCAACAACCTGGGCTCTCTAAAGTTCTCCCAATCCAACCGTATGCCTGACCCCAAGGACCCTTCTCGCATTGTTACCACCACGACAACTACGACGTTTTCCATGGCTAAGGACATGGCCCGCTCTATCTGTCAACGCTTCCTGGAGGGCCGCTTTATTGAATCAGCAGACGGTAAATACCAGCAGGTTTATACAATGAAGGGCTCTGTTTGGCAATTAACCCCAAAGGGAATCACCATTCTAGACCGATTCTGTGCTAGGAACGGTATCCAGCAGAAGCAAGTGTCGGAATTGGCTAACCTTGCATCCACTCAGCTGGTACTGCTTGAGCGGGACCCCCAGACTGACAAGCTTCTTCACGATCACGGAACAATTGAAGTCATTTTCCGTCGATTTGCTGGCGCTGAGGGGCGCAACATCAAGCCCACAGTCAATGCCGCCGATTCGGATTCGTTGCATGATTACCGGGATGGTCTTACTGGTGTTAAGATGGCCGCTGAGCGCAAGGTTAACGGAAAGAATTATCGAGACACCTTTACTGGTAAGGCTACCACCGACTGGCTTATGGACTGCTCCACTATCGTGGACAAGCGGGAGACGCTAGAGGTGGCTACCTTGTTTGTCGAGTTCGAATTGATGGAGCCTGTGGCTCAGGATCGGGCTTATATGGCCCAAAACCCCGGGTGCAACCTCTTCCAGCCGACAAAGTATGCTATCTACCAGCTGTCGCAACGAGGCAAGGACCTCGTCAGTGGTGCTGCCGCTCGAGGACGGGCCTCAGAGAGTGAAGGCGGTGCCGCATCCCAGAGGAATGGCATTACTAGGGATTCCAACACTCAGCGACTCGACAAGATTCTTAATGACCCCGCGCTTCGTCTCCTGTTCCGAGAACAACTTAGGGATACTCACTGTGAAGAAAACCTGTCATTCTACCAGGATGTCGACGAGTTTGTGCGCAGCTGCAAGGCCGCCACACGGGCTGCGCAAAAGTCGCCCAACACTAACGCCATGGATGGCATCAAGGAGATTATGGCTTCGGCGTATGGTATCTACAACGCCTTCCTGGCTCCTGGATCACCTTGCGAACTCAACATTGATCACCAACTTCGCAACAACCTGGCAACCCGAATGACCAAAGCTGTCGGACAGGATGTGGCTATGATTGACACTCTGCAAGAGGTGACATCGTTATTCGAAGATGCTCAAAACGCTGTCTTCAAGCTGATGGCTAGTGTAAGTTTTGGCTAAAATCCGCCCCTCCAGCCCCAGATGCCCGTTCTCGGACATGCCGATCCGATCGCCACGAGATCCGATCTCACCGAAGAAAATCAGAAAAGCAGCCGCTAACAGAGAAAAACAGGATTCGGTACCAAAATTCCTTCGCAGCCCCAAGTACGAGCAGCAATTGCGAAACTACGAGTTTGACGTTGTCGGCCGAGGACCCGAGCGAAGCCAAAGCAGGTCAAACCGAAAGTGATGATCCTCTAAGGGATTCGACCTTACAACACTAGAGATGGCTGGCTAGCTAGGCTAGGCTATGTTAGGCTTGAAAGGAGAGGAAAGCCCAAGCCTAGCACCAAGCCCGAGTAGCCCAAGACCAGGACGAGGACCGTAGTCAGGACCCAGGACTCCACAACCCTTGCTGGTATTACTCAAACTTTCACCTCCTTTGCCTCACCTAAACCGAGTCATTTGTATAGACGTTTGACAGATTTGGGTACATGAGCAATTTGCCACCACCGAAAACGATACCACCTAGAGCCATACCATGCCATACCATACCACACTCATACCTTCCATGCATTATCGGTGTTGATAGGTTTCCGAGCTATTTTTCGCCTTTGTTCTTGTTTATTCTCGCCTCGGCTTCTTTCATCCATGGCTGGTGTTACGGGTTCGGCCTCAGCCACGGCTAAGGGCTACGGCTTTGCTTTCCCGGCAAACGGTCTCCACGCTTCGGCTGGCTCCGGTCACACTCGGCCGGCTCCTAGTCTCACGACCCATTAACTCATCGATTATGGACCTCGATGGAAAGAAGTCTTCTCCACTGGTACTGGATCGCGCTCGGACGCTCGGACGATAGATTGGAGGCAGAAAGAAGTGGATTAATATTCGTTCTTCATCGCCGCCAAGCAAGAGACCATATGGGTATGGATATCGCTACCACCTGGCATCAATCTTTCTCATCTGGGGCAGGATATACGTCGAGAAAGTTCGAGACATGGCTGAAAGCCTCACGGACAGCTGCCAGTTAGGGTTTTCGACATGACTGTGGATATATGATGGACTGAGTGAGCGGCGGTTAATTGATTTGTACAGCGCCATGAATGTTTTTCGATAAAAATTCGACGGCTTAGTTTGCCAACGTTATGCTGTTTTTACTTTACTGTTTTGGTGGCTATGCTTCTTTATCTCTCTTTTTTTATATTCTTTCTATCTACTTAGCATGTTACGAACCGGACCATGTTCATACCAAACTGGGACCGCAAGTAGTGCATTGCATTGCATTGGAAGGAGTCGGGTACACTACACGGCGGGCCAGCGCTGAATACAATTGTACTTAGAAAAACCGAACCCTGGGCAGACTCGATGATTTCTATCGAGGAGAATAAGACAAAGAAACGAATTAACTCATCTCTGAATGTTGTGCTTGCTGTGAAGAGGTATGATGATGTATGCACTTGAATCGTAAGCTTGTGTTGTTGGTATGGTAAATGAGTTGTAAACTGGGTCGTGCCCCTATTGAGTACAGCACATGTGGAATGTTTAGACTAATAGTACTGGTGTTTGTTTCTGATATCGATTGCCATCCAGGAGCACGCGACATGTCGATATCAAGAGTTCAATAAGCAGCTGCATAGGATGGGGCACGAGACAAATGACCGCTTCTGTTCTTCCTATGCTGCAGTCAAGTTTGTGAGAAGGACTATCTTGATAGAGAAGAGACACACTCCCCCAACACACTCTGCGGCGCTCTTGGCCTTGTTGTCTTGACAAGATATTGCTCCAAAGAGAGGCTGAATGTTGTTATTGTCTGAACATTGCATGGTTGAGATTTGATCTTGCACAATGGCCTATGTTGTGCTCTGTAGGTATTTGGGGGGTCACGGCAGATGAGCCAAGTAAGGGAGTATAAGACAGCTTAGATCTAACTGAGACAAAGTCACAAAGGACAGCTTCCAGATCGACCCATCCGTGGCGCATCCTTGTTCGTCGAATCATGAGGTCTTATTGCATTGAACGTTTTAATGGCCTTGCATTTGTGGATGCACGTTATCTGACGGTGTTGTTTACATGCTGTGCGACTTACACGAGACTGTTGCCATGTAGTAATTCGTACACAACAAACATCGTACCACATCTGTCGAAAAGATTGCACTTTACGGCGACTTAGAAAACACTTACACTCAAACAGCCAAAAGAGAATTGAGTCTGATGACCCAGAATAGCACAGCGAGGAATGATCCATCCCGAGCAATTGCACAAAAGAAAGTCCTCCCTGCATCCCGTAGCCCAGGCCACAACTCCCTCAGAACGGAGCCGCAAATTCCTCGTGCCCCCCCCTTGCGTACTGGAATGAAGCAGCATGACGATACCCCTGTTTACCATTCTTCCAGGTGGCGGCCAGACTGTCGCAAGCCTTAGGAGCAGAGAGAGAAAAAAGAAAAGAAAAAGAGAAAAGACGAGAGGGTGAGACAAGGGAGATAAACAAATGCTCCTTGGCCAGTCTTTGAGGCTTCACTTATAGATAAAAGACGGCCTCTTCAACCGCTGCAGCAGAATCTTTCTCGTCATCGTTCAGCATCTTTCCTCGTTCTTTGCAACCCACACTCGTTCAACATCTCGCCCAAGTCACTCGCTTGACAACACTCGTTCACTCCTGCAAACTCGCAACTCGCTCTTCCGCAACTCAAAATCAAACTTTCAAGTTCAGTCCACCAAAGCAAAACAACTCTTTCAAGATGTACGCCCTTAACGCCGCTGCTCTCCTTGCCCTCGCTGGCGTTGCTGCTGCTCAGCCCACCTACGTCTCGCCTTCTCCTATGCCCACTCACCCCACCGGCGTCAAGAACGGTACCGTGACTGTCACCAGCGTGTACGATGTCTACACCACCTACTGCCCTGGCCCTACCAGCTTCCACCTCGGCGGTAAGGACTACGTCGTCAAGGAGCCCACCACTCTGATCATCACTGACTGCCCTTGCACCGTCACTGAGACTCACCCTGCTGGTCCTACTTGGATTCCTAACCAGCCCGGTGGCGGCAGGCCCTACAACCCCGTCCACCCCAACCCTGGCCACCCTGAGGAGTCTGGTCATCCCATGAAGCCTGAGCAGCCCATGAAGTCTGGTTACCCTGCGATGCCTGAGCACCCTGAGGTCCAGAAGCCCGGCAAGCCCGAGACTCCCGCTGCTCAGCAGCCCGAGCACCCCGGCGCCGNNCCGTTGTCACCGCCGGCGCCGGTGCTGTCAGCTTCGGCCTTGGCCTTGCCGCTTTCTTCGGTCTCATGGCCCTGTAAGCTCTCAACGACAAAAGCAGAGAACCCCCAAAAGAATTCTCAGTCTCGAGAAGCGGATCAGATAAACATATCTGCTCGTTAGCTTGCCAACTTACTCTCGGGCTTGATGCATATTGATGGGTCAACACTATGATTCATCACGAGCTGTTAACGGCATTTTTCACTTCGCTTCATCTCACCAACGTATTAATGACAACCTTTTTTTGACTTCTTGGAGTAATTATGCACTCGCATTTACACCGTTGAAGGGTGGACGATCTTTTTTATCCTCCTTCTTTTGTTCACAAACCTCACTCATGTCTCGGGTATGAGGCGCTTGAGTGTGGCTTGAATCAGGAGGGAGGAGAGACCATCTTTCCAGGGGCTATTGGAGCCATTGGTCTTCTTTGCGACGCCCATTCCCACCAAGGGATTCTCGGGGGTGGTTGAGCCGTATTGAAGAGGATCTCTTTTGTTTTGGGGACTTTTGATCGGAAGGGGGGAGCTTCGGAAGGCATTTGCACTACTTGGAGATGACCTGTATCGTTGGAGTAATATATATATATATATATA
>JAALXI010000271.1:0-33325 GCA_012977755.1 Fusarium nurragi | reverse complement strand
CCCCCATGTACCGTGCCCCATGGGCCCCCGGGGCTAAACTGGTTCCCCTAGCTCCAGGCGCAAAGCTCCGAGGTCACTGGGCATCGCGCGCCTGTTTGGCGCGTTAGGGTGAGTCCTTCAGCTGCATTTGGATGCTCGTGAACGGCCGAAGGCTGCTAAAGTTGGGTTACCCGGACTTGTACCACTGGAGAGTGTCTTCCTTGGCTGGCCCTGTTGGGGTTAGCTCTAACAGCTGTTGCTGCGATGAGATGCTGGCCGCAGCTTAGAAGAATTAGACCTTGCGAGCTAGGGAACAGAGTAGGAGCACGGTAGCAGCAAGCACCAGCAGAGGCAATACCTCCATTCTTAGTTCTCGTCGAGATTAAATAGACCTCGTCTGCCCCTCCTCGTACAACTGTTTCGTCTTGTCCCATCACATCACATCAACTCTTCTCTCTCTTCTCTACCTTGTTTCACTGTCTCCTCCTCCTCCTCTCTCTGTTTGTGATTCACCCTCACCAGCAAATACAAATACAACCTCCAGCACCCTCCTCTGCCTGGTCAGAAAATCAAACACAACAACCATCGCAATGGGCGTTGCAGACACACACGCCGACGAGCGACATGGCTCTGTCGCTCTCCAAACTGCCGACAATGTTGAGCAGATCGAGGCTCCCGTCACCTGGAAGGCCTACCTGATGTGCGCTTTCGCCTCCTTCGGTGGTATCTTCTTCGGTTACGATTCTGGATACATCAACGGTGTCAACGGCTCCACCTACTTCATTCACCAAGTCGAGGGCGCAGGTCATGACGCGCTCAGCGAGAGCCACCAGTCCCTCATCGTCTCTATTCTCTCTTGCGGTACCTTCTTCGGTGCCCTCATCGCTGGTGATCTTGCCGACCGCATAGGCCGCAAGTGGACTGTCATTCTGGGCTGCATTATCTACGCTATCGGTGTTGTTATCCAGATGATCACTGGTCACGGTGATGCCCTCGCTTGCATCGTTGTCGGTCGTCTCATTGCCGGTCTCGGTGTCGGTTTCGAGTCTGCTATTGTCATCCTCTACATGTCTGAGATTGTAAGTTGCGATTCTCCTTCGCCTCGGCCCCTGAACTGTACTAATATCTTCTCTGCAGTGCCCCAAGAAGGTCCGTGGTGCCCTCGTCGCCGGTTACCAATTCTGCATCACCATCGGTCTCCTCCTCGCCGCCTGCATCGTCTACGGCACCGAGAAGTACGACAGCATGAAGTCGTACCAGATCCCCATCGGTATTCAGTTCCCCTGGGCTGTCATCCTCGGTGGTGGTCTTTTCTTCCTCCCTGACTCCCCCCGATACTATGTCAAGAAGGGCAGAATCGAAGATGCCATTGAGGCCCTGTCCCGTGTTCGTGGTCAGCCCAAGGACTCCAAGTATGTCCAGTCTGAGATCGCCGAGATCGTCGCCAACGAGGAGTACGAGCGCCAAATCATTCCATCAACCTCTTGGTTCGGTAGCTGGGCCAACTGCTTCAAGGGCAGCCTTTGGGATGGCAAGTCCAACCTTCGCCGAACTATCCTTGGTACTTCCATGCAGATGATGCAGCAATGGTAAGATAATTCCTCAAGCCAATTCCAGAAACCCCCCCAAACTAACAATCCGCAGGACCGGTGTCAACTTCATCTTCTACTACTCTACTCCCTTCCTCAAGTCCACTGGTGCCATCTCCAACGCTTTCCTCATCTCTCTCATCTTTACCCTTGTCAACGTCTTCTCTACTCCTCTGTCTTTCTGGACTGTTGAGCGATTCGGCCGCCGCAAGATCCTTCTCGTCGGTGCCATGGGTATGCTTATCTGCCAGTTCATCGTCGCCATCATTGGTGTTACTATTGGTTTCAACCACACCCACGCTGCTCCCACTGCTGCCGAACCTGACCGCATGATCGCCGACAACATCAGCGCTGTCAACGCCCAGATTGCCTTCATCGCCATCTTCATCTTCTGGTTCGCCTCTACCTGGGGTCCCGGTGCCTGGATCGTCATTGGCGAGATCTTCCCTATCCCCATCCGATCTCGCGGTGTTGGTATCTCTACCGCCTCCAACTGGCTCTGGAACACCATCATTGCTGTCATCACCCCCTACATGGTCGGCGAGAACCGAGGTAACCTCAAGTCCTCCGTCTTCTTCATCTGGGGTGGTCTCTGCACCTGCGCCTTCGTCTACACTTACTTCCTTGTTCCCGAGACCAAGGGTCTGTCTCTCGAGCAGGTTGACAAGATGATGGAGGAGACTACTCCCCGAACCTCCGCCAAGTGGAGGCCTCATGAGACCTTCGCCCATACCATGGGTGCTGGTGACCTCAAGGTTGTCCCCAAGACTGAGCACGACGACCACGTCTAGAGATAATCTTATACCCAATGTTGTTACTATTAATGAGGGGGATGTCTTTTTATAATTATACCTGAACTGTTTCGAGGTCACGGTGGTGATCTATCTGATCGGCGAGCGGAAGTATATGAGCATAATATGTAAATATCAGAAACAGACTGAACATCATATTCAAGTTATCTACTACCTCTATTGCATCTCGTGATACCGAATGCCTACCTTTAATCGCCAAACTATAAACAACTGAATACTCCACATGCGCCTTCTTGATAATTGAGAGTTGAGACTTGACTTTTTAAACTTCCCACCAGGTCTCGTTAAATCCGGTTTATAACACGGGAATTGCCTTAATATGCTGGGGGGATGTCACTACAGAGCTCAAATAAACTCCGGCTTCCAGCACTTCTATCATAGCAGCTGTACTTCAAACCAGCGGCACCGCCTTTCTTATGCTCTATAATATATAATTCTTCACTCTCAACCGTCTTATCACCAAGGGGCCTTTATACAACTGACTTAGCCTCATTTATAAGACTAAATTTAAGGCCATTAGAGCGGCTATAATACGCCACTATTATCGCCCTTTCGTTAATAGATCGAGCTGTGTATTATAGGTCTCTTATATCTGTCTCTGCTATAATACTAAATTTTACCTTTATTATATTATAATTATTTCCTAAAATAGTTACTTAATTTAATATTAAAGAGTTATTTAATTTATAAGATTTTTATATAAAAATCTCTTTTAAGGAAGAATGGAAACTGTATAAAAACATAAAACTATTTCAAATTGGGACTGTGGTCCATACAACCCGAATAAGATCGATCGATGACAGATTTATAACTGCACGTCACTTTCATATAGCCTCTGTAAGATAATTAGTATCGAAAGAGGTACCAAGGGTTATTGCTGATCAGACAAAAGGCGAAGACTCACCAACTCTTAGTTTGTTCCCAGCGTTAAGATATCTACTCGGACTCAGTAAGGTGAGAAAGATCGCGAGGGCACTTTGAGCCACTGCAGAGCCACTCGTCGCCAACTTTCTTACAACTGCACTGTCGACGCTCAAGCTCGCCCTCGGCGGCGGGAGCTGCAATGGCAAAGGCGGCGAAGAAGGCGACGGCGACAGTGAGGAACTTCATCTTGGCGGGTGGAGATGTGAAGAAAGTTGTAAGATATTGAGTGTGGTGGTTGGATTGTTTGTGTTTTGTCTATATAAATTCGATGCTTAACGAGGAGAGCATGCTGCTTTTATACTTGAAGCAACACGACCAAGGTCAGAATATCTACTCAACGCTACTCGCCTCGAGAGCCCAAGCAAAAGATCCCAAACTGCAGGTTTCCAAATCGAGTTGTACAACGCTTCCGGAAGTCGGTCCTGTGATAAGTTGGCACTTTTGATATGTCTATGGCATGGGGTTGCTGTGTGGACCAAACCCAATATAGCAGGTGAAGCGCCTCCTGGATACGGCTGTATCTACCGTGACCACGTCACTGGAGACCCAGCGTCGTATCGCAACTGATAGGATGGCGAGAAGCGAGAGGTGACCAAATCACCCCGACCGATTTACGATAATCGACTGATCGAGACTATGATAGGCAAGCCTGTTCGAAGCCTGGTTATCTTATCTAGTCGTTGGGGGCTGGGATGATGAAAGGCTGATAGGCGGTATTTGTATTGCCAAGAAATCCTTCAGACTTCAGCTGTTCGAAAAGAGGATAGTCCCCTTACTTTACACGAAAGGTACATAAGTTCTTATGCTGACAATTTATCAATACTCATCCTGATGAGTGAAACTAGAAGGTAGCAATCCTCGACCAAGTCGATCTTCACGCCACTCTTTTGCTGGCTGTCTGACCAAAGGTCTGTCTAGATAGTTACTTTGTTACAATTAGTTTGAGACTTCCATAATTTATACAGAGTATTGGTTTTGCCACATTACAAAACATAAGCTAAGAACATTGAATTATGGTAGTGTTCTATTTCCAATTAAACATTCTTATGGACCAACATCTTCAGCCAGGATCGAAGTCTATTCAGAATGTCCTCATCGGCGTAAGTTGATAAAACAACAGCACAATAGGTCCGGTTCCCGCTGGCTCACTTGCTATAGTGCCACCACATGGAAATCTTTCGATGGATGGGCCATTTCGAAATCCTTGAATTAGTTCCCCCGACGGTAAGATATCGTGCTCTGAACTAGCTACCAAAGCCGGCGTGTCAAAGAGACTCAAAGGTCTTGCCCGGATGGTCGTGAAAAATCTCCTCTTCACCGCGCCTGAACCGGGCTTTGTGACACATTCTGCTGCGTCTACGGCTCTGTAATACACCAAAGTCTTGCAGCTTCCAGGCTCTGGGTAATGGCAGTTACCGGCCTTGTCTATACATCCATGGTCACAGCCCATGAGAGTATTGCCAAGCAGCCTGATATGTCTTGCTGACTTCCTTTGTTCTCAAGGTTGTGTAGCGCTAGCAAAAGCCTTCCATGAATCATTACCTGGATTTTGTTGTCGAATACACTCCTCAAATTGTAAAAAAGCGCATAAAAACCGTCAAAGACAACAACAATCCGGTTGTTGCTGAACGCATCAAGTTTCAGAAGTATGATTTCTTCACAGAGCAGTTAGTTCACGGCGCAGAAGTCTATTTCCTACGCCAAATTCTGCACAACTAGAACTTCGAGAAGTCTGTTGAGATCGTGAGAAATACTGCCGAGTCTATGCGTGAAGACTCACATATCCGGATCGCCTATATGTTACTCTCGGAGCCAGGCACTGTTCCCTGGATGCAAGTAAGGTACTGTGCTCTCGCGATGCTGCTATGATGCTGCTTTTCAATTCGCGGGAGCGAGACTTGGGAAATTGGGAGGCGATTCTGGCAGCGGCGGATCCGAGACTCAGGATCAACCCTGTTAATACACCGGTTGGTAGGTATATAACAGTTATTGGCGTTGTCAGAGGGGCATAGCTGAGGGCACTTTGAAAACCAGGGGGATGGGTTCCTTGTCACGACCTAAGTGAGTTATACAAGGCTGGGTATGGCCAGAGCAATGACCCGATATTTCAACTGATGCGATCAAAGTTTCTTGCCCAACACCAATCATTGGATACGAGCAGTGAGCAGGCTCTGGGGTTTTGGGAGTCAGGGATAGCAGGGTTTACCACTGTTCTCTTTGATCATTGCACTACATTGACCTTAGAATAAGCCCATATTGCTTCGCTCTGATTCTGTTTTATATATCGTACATGAAATTTAACTACGGTTTAGGTACTGCAAAGCTTTGTTGATATCTTGAAAAGCTTAGTGTAGGACGGGTCTGAGGCTCCCCGGTGTATCCAACAATCTGATACTACGTCAGTCACTAGAAAGAGTTGAGACCAGTTTACTTCATCACGGTTTAGACAAGGGGTAGATTGTTAGCTAATAAGCAGCTGAGTATTCCAATAACTGTCCCCTTTCTTGTGGCAAGCTTCTCAATGGGCTTGTTCCTATCAATATTCTAAAACATAAGTATCATATGACAAAGCGGTCAGCACCACATCTATAACTTACTACTGCTATCGATACGGAAGACTTATGTCCAGAAGGAATTTTGAATCATCGTTAAGGGGCGGCTTTTCTTCATAATGATAAACGAATTTGATATGCTATGAGAAAGTGGCCACCCTACGATTGGATCAAATTGTACCGACTTTCCGGGAGAAATGACTTGAATATTGTAGTATGGGAAGGCAACAACTAATATAAAACAAGCAACTAATAGATATATATCAAACCAACAATAGAAAACCAATTATAATCCTGCCAAAACATCAAGCTATTCTAGTTGCTCAGTACGGGTGATTGACCGTCCCACTCATTGCTTTCAGCTGCGTCAATAAGCCATTTACCAATACTCTTCCTAGTAACCTTGGGCATCCAGGCACAGCCCTTACCATCATCAGGCCAGACCTTCACTAGTCGAGCCTCACCTTCTGCAAGCATAACTGGTCGTGCGAGCACGAAGGGAAGTCCACTCTTCCGTACCAGTTGGTCAACCTCGTTGTGGTCCTTGAGTCCAATGCCCATGCTGCCGTGGCTGAAAAGCATCTTTCCAGGAAGGTTCATAGATCGCCAAGATGTGCCAGCGCCTTGAGCAGAGTTGACGATGATCTTGGGCTTGGAAGGAAGACCCGCTTGGTTGATAGCAGCGAGAAGAGCGCTCATGCTGACGGCCATGAAGTCGGGTTTGGTATCAGGATGCAGAGCCGCAAAAGGTGACTCTGTTACTCGGACCTGAGCTAGGGCAGTTATGATGACATGGGGAGGCTGGGGGGTGGTAAGAGCCTTGGCAATGTCTGATTGTGAAGTAGGCGTGCCCTGAACGAGAGTGAGGTTGGCGTTTGCGGGTATTTTGGAGGTGGTTGTGTTGCGGACGAGGGCAGTCACTGTATGGCCTCGAGTGAGAGCCTCTTGAAGAGCCAAAGAGCCATTGCGCCCGGTTCCGCCGATGATGAGGAAGTGCATGTTGAGAGGGTGGTTTTGAGTGGGGAAGTGTGGTAATTGAAGTGTTTTGTAGAGGAGATCCTTGTTGATCGAAGATATCAAGGAAGATTGATGGAGGTGTGGACAGTTGAGAAGAGTCAACTTTGAAGCAGTGGGTGATGTCTGTATATGAACTGGTGAGTAAAGACATTTGAATCGTGTACCATTCTCAGTCTTTATAGCAAATTGACCTTCCAATCCAATCCAAGAATATCGGCCGATATCCTCGACACCGACACTCGGCCGGACAGTGTGTACGGCTGTGCAAAAACTGCAGCCGTGGCTTAGAAATCAGCACTAAGACGTCTACGACAAACGACGCAGGCGAGCGGGCGTATTGCCGGCCTGTGATTGGCGCTCAAATCCATCCACAGCGGCTGTGCTGTCCTTGCCCGGCCGAGACAGGAGGGGTATCGGCCGGATGGAATGACTCGGCCGAAATATGGCGGTGGGTACTGAAGCTTATTGGATGAGTCGGATGCGAACGGCATGATATTACGAATTCTTTTGATGCAGCGCGTGAGGAAGAGGGAATTTTGGCAAATGACCGACACCGAGTAATTTGCCGGAGAGTTAGACGAGTTACCCATGAGGCCTTGGGTCGAGATGGTGGCCGACGGTGGTTGTGTATATATAGCAGGACGGAAACCGCAGTATCCTCCTCGTACATCAATCACCAACACATCGACAATCACAACACTAGCTACTTCACCCATCTATTTCTCAATAACCCAAGAGTAATACTACAAAGGGCCTTTCATCTTAACCACTGCCACTTCTCGATCCTTTTCAACATTTACAATGTCCTACCCAAAAGTTGCCATCATCGGAGCCGGTCTCTCAGGCCTGTCACTGGCACTCGCTCTGCACCAACAAGGCATCGAGACCATCACGTACGAGCAACAGGATGCACCTCTCAACATTGGCGGTGCTATCATGCTCTCCCCCAACTCGCTCCGTGCTCTCGATAAGCTCGGCGTCTTTGAACGCATGGTGCCTCGAAGCTACAAGTTCCAAGACTCCAACTTCCTGTCTCAAGACAACAAGCTAGTTGATGTCTTTGAGTTTGGAAATGAAGCCAAGTATGGCTACCCTGGAATCCGCGTGTATCGCTTCGAACTTATCAAGATTCTGCTGGATCTTGTTCGTGAGGCTGGTGTCAAAGTCGAGTATGGCAGAAAGTTTGACAAGATTGTCAGCGAGACGGAGGATAAGGTTTCTTGGAGCTTCACAGATGGCTCAGAGGAGTCAGCAAGTCTTCTCGTCGGCGCAGATGGCATTCACTCTCGCGTTCGATCTTATCTCCACCCCGATCTTACACCAAAGTTCACCAACATGGTTGGTGTCACTGCAGCCGTTCCTACAAAGCAGCTCAAGATGGAGCACGATGAGTATCATCTCCCAGCTACCTTGATGCATGATAAGCGTGGTGCTTTTGTCATCGCACCTCAACTTGTCGACGGCTCGGAAGTTCTCATTGGAAAGCAAAAGAGGTTTGTAGGGGAAGACCCAGGCCGTGATGCTTGGAAGGCCATGAACTCCGACAAGACATGGTGCGTTGACTTTTTGCGCGAGGGAGCAGAAGATTTCCCTACCATTGTTTCCAACGCTACTTCTGAAATCTCCACCGATAAAGTCAACCTTTGGCCCTTCTACCTGCTCCCCAAGCTCGACACCTGGACTTCAAGCGACAAGCACGGTCGAGTTGCCATCCTTGGCGATGCAGCTCATGCAATCCCCCCCACCGCTGGCCAGGGTGTAAACCAGGCGTTTGAAGACGTGTACACGTTCGCCGGTGTTCTGGGCCAGCTGCAGGGGAAGAATGGAGAGGGTCTCAGTGAGGCTCTGGCTCGCTGGCAAAAGGGTCGACAGGAGCGTGTCGACAAGATCATCGAGCTGAACAACGAGATCAACAAGAGGAGGATGCCTAAGGAGACGGAGGTTGAGACTAAGCCTTTTGAGCTTGACTGGCTTTACTCGGTTGATTTGGATGCGGCGGTACGAGAGTTTGCCGGTGCCAACTAAAAGCAGGATGGCAATTTTTTTTATTTTTTTTTTAATTCTGTTGGTTTTCCTGTAATTTATATACAAAAAGAGGCATTATAGCTATTCCTATAACTCTGAAAGTTATTCGTGTGCATCTTAACTTTCTTCATCGTTTCCCCCTTATGAGGTCAAGTAATACCAAGGAACGAGCCATGGAATTCATTTAGGCACCTTTATCAAATGTTGCTTATCTCGTAGAGTCCATGAGTGGATTGTATTGTCGACTAGGAATATGAACTGTATAACACACGTGAGACAACTTTTAGCTATCATCCCCATTACACGGAAATAGGATACATTCTTCGCGGCTTAGTAGTTACGTAAAGAGGAACAATCTTGGAAGTTTACAGCAACAGGCTTCGGAGCAGCGTTCGGAGCAGGTGTCAGGCGGATCAACTTTGGCCCATCGGCATAAGACAGCGAGTTTTGGTCATGATCTAGAAGCAATTCACACATAGCATTGATGTAAGCGGCAGATTTCAATTGATGGCGCTCTTCAATTTTTAACTTTAGCATTATGCCTGCTATACACTATGGCTGTACCAAATTGTCACTTAGCTTCCAAAATCACTCTCCTGTAAGTCACGAGAGGTTGGTCCCGGGCGTCTCGGAGAGCAAGAATTATATGCATGGTCTAGAAGTCGTCAGTATATGCACATTTCACTATGGAGCATTGACTTACAGCGTTGAGTTTCGTTGCTGTTTCCAGCTTCACGACACTGCCGTCGGAGTTGACGTTTGTAATGTTGACGTTGGGACTTTGGGGAGTCAGGATGGGCTTCATTCTCAATGAAGGATCGAAGCCCTCCAGCCCTCGCCCAAAGGCACCAGGCTCGCGATAGTGGAACCAGTCATAGCTAAGCTCATCGCCATCAGGATCCCAGCTGTCTGATGCGTCAAGGGTGATGCTCTGGCCAGGCTTGTACTTGAGCTTCAGAGGAGCAGGGCCGCAAGAGCCGTTGATAATAGCAACAGGCTGGTGATTGTTTTCTGAGTAGTTGGAGCTGACCGTCCACTGCATACGAGCAGCAAAGTCAAACTGGTAATCCTGACGCCATTGCCAAATAGTAGCAAATTTGCTGGTGAAGCTCTTCCCATTAGCACCCACGACGTAGTCACTGGTATCAGCGTACACGCGCGACTGATTCGTGTGGTCAAGCAGAGTATAGCGACCGCCCCAACTGCCCCAGTCGGGGTGGTTGACATGGCCCAGGCCGTTCTGGACCAGAGGCAAGAAGGAGGGCGTGTCACCCTCCATTATGAAAGTCCAGTTGAGGTAATGCGAGCCCAGAGGACCAAGACGAATGTTCTTCTCGAGCCAGTCGTTGGAAACTAGGCTTGAGTTGGGGCCGCCCTGGTCGAAGTGGCGATACTCTTCGCCAGAGATGCCGTTCCAGGCTGCGACGGTGTACTCGCTGAAGCCGTGCAGAGAGACGACGTATAAAAGCTGGGGATAACGCAGGCGGATCCAGATGCCAGTGTCATCCTGGTCAGAGATGGCATAGACTCGCAATTTCTCCACAAAGGCCTCTACAGCGTCTTCCTTTCGAGTGCGGGAAACATGCTGGAGGGCCTCAGCCAAAATTGCAGATCCGCCCCAGATGGAGACCACAAGAGGGTCAGTAACGCTCGACTTGTCGGCTGCTTTGACGAGCGCTTTCGCACCGCCACTCAGAGCGAGGTTGAGCGATTCTCGTCCATACACGGGGTGCCCTTTGTGCAATCGTTCGAGCAGATACTTATAAGACGGATAAGGCGAATGAGACGGGACATTGGCGTTGAGGTTATCGACAACCTTCTTGTAACCACCCAAAACACCAACAACAGACTCGTAGTCGATCCTGTCGGGCATCCATGTCGACGTGGTCACAGAGATACCCTGGATGTCGATTTCGTTGGCGTAGGTCAACAGACGCACCAGGCTCATCTGGTCGTCGGGCTCATTGCTGATATCCGTGAGCACAAACAGCCTCGGCCTGTGCGCAGTGCGCGTAGCCTGACATTGCTTTTCGGTATTAGGAGCTGCCAGCGAGAGGACGGGGAACGCGGCGAGAAGCCCAAAGGCCCCGACGAGCTGGGAGAGCATGTTTGGCATGGTGTAGTTCAGTACAACCGAGTCGTTAACATCCATGATGAGACAACATTGGCTTTATATACCTAGTATATCAATCAGCAACCGATGATGAACCAGTTCCTTGGCTCTCCAGCTCGAGGTGGTTAGAACTGCCTTATGGAGTAACTTCGTAACGAAACTTCCACTAGCAGCACTACTTGACTCTTGCACTCTAAGGAACTAGCCCATCCCCAGACTTGATGCCATGACAGGGATCGGGCAACGAGCCCTTTGAGAAGAGAAAATGCGGGGTAAGAAATTGTTTGCCGGTAGATGGTCCCAAAGGTGTTTAAAACTGCCTATTCAAGTGTAGAATTCATCGTCCTGTCATAATACCGCCTCAGGTGATGCGGGTAAATACTGGGGGTTAGGCGCAGCATTTGCCTTTTATTAAGTTCCTTCAATTACGAAGAATCAAGTCTACCTGTCTTCTTTCTCAAAGCTAGGAGCTTTGACCAACTGACCGGTGGCCCTTGTACCGTTCGATCATGCAAAGGAAGAAGACAAGAGCTTCAATTGACGAGAGCGTCAATTCCAGGCCGTAATGAAGCCCTGCTTGGTCTAATGGTACAAACGGGCCGATAGGTGTGGCCTGGTGGATGGAGTAAAGTCTGGGGTTCTTCCCCGCAGTCGCCCAACTTCAACAGAGAATATGCTTATTTAATTAATTCGCCGAAACGTGCTGGCGACCTGTAGACCTTTTAACAACAGAAACAGTAGTTAACCTAAAGCCAAGGAACTGTCTAGCAAGCATTTCCAGGTTTATGGCAGAGCATATCTATTATATAATTAAGGTAGTAGATGCGGCAATCGCATTATTGCATCCTTAAAATCATTTCCCCTCATGAAAGTCTATCTCTAGTAATTGCTACTGCAAAAGCCGGGTATCCTCGTCCAAAACACCAAATAAACTCCCAATCTCCTTTCCTACCATTCTCAACTCATCTGCAACCTGTCCCGTCACAAGAGCATACGCGTACAGCAACGCATAATCCCTCTCCTCCACGAGCAACCGGTCCGAATCGCTGCTGCTTCCACTGTCTTCGATCAATAGTCTTCGGGGGTGCTCCTTTCTGAACTCAAAGATCTTACTCAACAGATTCTCGCGTGCTGATACGATACTGGGGGTGGCGTCGGCGAACGGATACTCGAGCATTGTTGAGCTTGCTACGACCTGGAAGGCCTGGCAGATGTGATCACAGAGAATAGCACGCTCACGAGCAGTGTACTCTAACAGTGCCCTTTCGCCGTCGGTGAGATGTCCCTTACGACATGCTACAAGGCTCATGTTGTAGAAGCCGTCAAGTATACGCATCGTTCCTTTCAAAACACGACCGTAAACCTCCATTGGAAACGGCCCGCGTAGCTCAAACTCAGATGCAGCGGACACTCTTAAGCTATCCAAATTTGCAGCATATCTCTGCAAAGCAGCTTGTTCACCTGACTTGAGATAGCTCTGCGAACCTTCGCTTCGGAACAGTACAGTGAGAGGTCCTCGTTTCCAGATCAGACCCATCTGGAGATGGAGCACCGAGAGGCTCTCCTTGAACTTGCGGCGGGCTGAGATGGGCCATATGACGCGGCAAATGACCAGACCCCAGATGATGCCTGCCGTAACAGCGATTGCACGACGCTTCGCAATCTCCATGATATCGGGCTGTTCGAAACTCCCATCTTCGGCCGTGTCCTTGCCGTCCGCGTTCCGTTGAAGCCTGTAGGTGTACAGCGTGGAAACATTGTAGGCGAGCAGACTGATACGCCCGAACGACGCTTTCCCATACTGTATAACGAGGTAAAAGTTGATGAAGCTGGTCAGCCAGCCAAGCGGTATCAGAGCCAGGGCGTAACCACGGCTGATTTTCCAGTTGATAACAGAGATTAACGCTCCAAATAGCGTTCCTATGAATCGAGCCAGGCTAACAGTATTCGAAGCTCCAACCGTGAAACTGCAAACAATTATGAATGACAGCAAGCCCCATTCACCACGCCACTGGGTATACAATTCTCTTGTTTCTTTCAGAAAGGCAAGCATGGCCCATAGAGCAGCACCAATACCAACCTTGAGACCGAACTGAACTGGCACAAGTTAGTCAAGTCGGTGACCAAGACAGGTCTCAGACTTACTGTCGTCTCGCGCCATCTTCTTAAAAAGAGCTGAGAGATTCCGCCAAAACCAAAGCAGTATCTTATTCAAATCAGGCGCATGATACCAAGTCCTCAAATCCACAGGGGTGGGAAGTGCAACAGAGCTTTCTGCAACATTTACCGACCGCTGTCTCGCGCGCATCAACATATCGGCCTCCGCGGATTCGAATAGTCTAATAGCTTTGTTGCGTTCTTCCTCATTACTACTCTTCCACCAGAGAAGCCATCTCCAACTTCTGTTCTTATGAAGGATCACATATTCTAGGTCATCCAGGACGTCGAGGTAGTGAAGGACGTCTTCCCCGAAGGATTGCAGACTAAATGTGAAGTGACCGCAAGCAGCAGCAACCTCCTCCAGATTCGCTCGTGTCACCTCGGAAGATGAAGCCATCAGTTCGATTTGATCGTAGAGTCCTTCAAGGGCATCTGATCGCGCCGTATCAAACGTACTGAGCGAATCCATCAAACTCCGTCGTAGGTCTTCATCGACGTTAATCTCAAAATTAGGAGGCTGACCAAACTGCGGCTCATGCAGAATCCTACAGAGGTTCTGTCGTACAGTTGTCATAGACATGGTGATTGATTCATGGAAGTGTTCGAATAACTGGCGTGCCGTGTTTGGGGTGCTGGTCCCTGTGGTTTGTGGGATGAGTTGCTTTGGATGTCTCAGCTGTTCGAGCTGGGTATTGGTTGCATTTCTCAATCCACCCAAGGCCTGCGCAAGCGTCTCCATGGATCTTGCAACAGACTTCTCGTGTTCGTATATCTCCTCATGGCCAAGGAAATAATGCTCAAACTTGGCTTCTCTCATATCCTCCATCATCTGGGTATAGGATTTGTAGTAGTGCGTAGATGCTGCTATGAATCCATCCGATACGAGTCCCTCTTCGGAACCGCTGAGGAAGCTGTTGGTTATCATGTATAGCATGTCTCCGAGGGGTATCGAAACGCGGTTCATTGTCTCTCTCAATGAGGTGCGAGCGCAGGTTCGCCACAGCAGAAGATTCACTGCAGTCGTGGTCGTGATGCCCATGACGAGCATTTTGAAAACCTGCAGGACTTTTTCATTTGAAAAGACGTTTGACATGACGTGATTTTCCTTTGTGACGACACCAATGATAGCCAACGATGCAAGCGTAGTACCGACGTTGACAAGAGGATTCAGCATTCTCTGCTTGACCCAGCCCATGAAGCCAAATCCACCGCCGATGAAGACCACAACAACCAGGACGTGAGACAAAGTCACCAGGTGCATTTTTGAACCGACAAATACCGATGTGATCATGGACAGCAACGAAATGATCTCAGCGTAGGCAACAGCGACAATGGCGATAAGAATAGCCTCGATCATAGATCCAGCAGATCTCGCTGGGTGAAAATAGACCGTAATAGTAGCGACCACATGTTTTCCCTCGGGTTTGCCTAGCAAGTTGGCGAGAAACGGCACGAAAGTCGCGAGACTGGCAATGGTGTAGGCAACAGTGCATTTCAACACGCCGCGGCCGTTGGGCGTATCAAGCCATCTCTGGCAGCGCACCAAAGAGTCCGAGATGCCATCTTTGATGGTCTCGACTAACCGGGGCATATCTTCCAGGCGGTCGGTACGTTTTGGCGAGAGAGTTATGCGTATTTCATTGTTGATCACATGCTTGATGTGACGACAAAGCCTAACCCCGTACCCCGTAGCTCCCGGATGATCAGCTTTAGCGCTACGGGGTCATGTGATTGGTCCGATGGGAAATTCAGGTGGTTGGCTCTGAAGACTCTGAAGACATCAATCCCAGGTAAAGACCCAGGTTATAGTTTCTGAATCAATGAGTGATGACGATTAGTTACAATTCTCACTGACTCATCGTCAACATTACCGATTGTGACAGACTATTTCTTCTGGCCTAGACCGATCCAAGTAGCTTATAGATATCTTCTTTAAATCCCAAACTAATAGGCCTAATATATCCTGTTAAACCGGAGCTATTATATACACATAAGTGGTACATACCTACGTAAGGCATTTTAACTGAATAAACCTCAGATTAAGGAAAGGTAAAGTAAAACGATTGGGGTTTCTAAAGGGATATACTAGTCTGTACTGAGTATATATTTATAGGATTAGTGAGCAGTCTCAGCTAACAGCATCTTCCATAACACCGACGTTGCCTTGGTATGCTGGGGCGATGTCACTAAAGAGCTCAAATAGCATAGTCTCCGGCCGGCATCCAACACTTCTATCATAGCAGCTGTACGTCGAACCCATACTTGCGAATGTCTTCCAGTAGCCACTCAATGGGAGTGGCGTACGTGGTATCGGGATCTCCATGGCCAGTTTCTTTTCCACTTGTTATCATTCCGACAGCGTGGCCATACATGTCAAAAACGCAGGATCCAGAGTCACCATGCTTTGAGAATGTATCTCTGGCGGCACCACTTTTCTTGTGTCCTATGATGCACAATTCTTCACTCTCCAACGTCTCATCACCGGCGTGCATCCGTAGAACTGACTTGGCCTCGTTCATAAGACCAAATGTGAGGCCACTAGAGCGGCCATGATGCGCCACTACTGTCGCCTTTTCATCGATAGATCGAGCTGTGTGCTGCGGGTCTCTCATATCCGTCTCTGCCATGGTACTACTAAGCTTGAAGGTCGCAGTTCTTGTGTCAAATTGGAGCTGGGAGTCAAGATTCTCCCCTTTCTCGACCCCGAGCTCAGCCGTTAAAACCGCCCTTTTCCGACTGTTGGCACGTCTCCCCGCAAAGACTGCATTCTTGAATTGTGCAAATGGAGTATCATGCCTCTCTTGGTACAGTTCAATAAGAGCCCAATCCCTCAAACGCTGCTGCCCAGGAGTGAATGATGGTCCAACGCCATACTTGGGGGAAAACAGGACATGGCCAATAGCGCGTTTTTTAGGGTCCTCAAGAGAAAGAGTTTCGAGTCTCTCCTTCGGGGTGACAAGGCGCTGCAGGTCGAATTCCGTTGGTGGTGGGTGCTGCAGGTAGTAGTCACCGTAATGCTCAGGATGCTTGACCTCATGTTCAAGTTCACTAACCCTTTCTTTCAGGTCACAAATAATCGCCTGAAGGGTAGTATCACCGGGCTGTATGACTAGTCCGGTGTCGTCATTGTCGCAGTGCCTATAGTCACTGGTAATTTCATCTCCAAAGACAACGTGTCTGCATGTTAGAGCGACAATTGTATCTGTGTCTTTTAGACGAAGATATAAACCCTTCGTGCCTTCTAGACTTCTCGACTCCATGTTTGCAATGGACGCTCCTAGAAACTCTGATAGATGACCACTTTCGTGCATTGGTTCTCGGACACTCGGTGAAGCCAACTTTCCCGGGGCAGAGGCGCAATTTGAAGGCC
Source organism: Fusarium nurragi (assembly GCA_012977755.1). Classification (NCBI taxonomy): domain Eukaryota; kingdom Fungi; phylum Ascomycota; class Sordariomycetes; order Hypocreales; family Nectriaceae; genus Fusarium; species Fusarium nurragi. Next base: position 16,784 of record JAALXI010000271.1, on the reverse strand, counting down.
AGGCCTCCATTATCTCGACCTCGATGTCGTGAAAACCGTATCGTCGGAGAATCCGGCGACAGTCCAGAGCCACTTCTACTCCAGCTTCCCACAGTGTCGAAGTGGGCTGCACGGAAATAAGCATAGTCACCGGTTCTGCAGCCGGTTCCTTGTGCGTATGAACTTGACGTGTAATCCCGATTCGAAGGATGTCAATGATCGTCCAATTGATGGGCTGGACAGCAAGTAGGAGCTCTCGTCGGAGGGGCCCGTCGGACTCGTTCCACACGACGACGATTGGATGATCGCCAACGGGTTCTAGAGTTTTCAAGTCCGGATAGAAATGGCTTGATGATGTCCAGGAGTTCGTGCTCGATCTAGCAACGAGCACTGGCCTGCTTGATAGTCCTACATAATAGCCACAAGCTTCCACTTCAGATGGACGCTGAGGGTAAGGTTCAGACATTGGGTAACTCGGTGGGCAGCTTCGGGTTCTGAAGTGGCCCAGTGTATTTGCCGTTATGTTTCGATGGTCGGAAGAGTTCGGTTCTGTGCGAGCGTAGTCGAAGATAGAGACACGGGGAAACGAAGACATTGCGTCTTTATATATATTGGTCCTAGGCTTGAATGTAAGCTTTGTGTCCGGGCCGATGCCCTGGTCTAGAGTTAATGAGTCACACGCAGGGCTTGGAACGCGGAAATATTTAGAGTTGGGGGTCTGTTGCAACAATATACGGTATAATCCTGTGTGAAAGAGTCAACATTCAATACGACAGAAGTCGGTCCGAAGAGACAGCTGGGCTAGACAAGAACTTCAGATTAGGGGCAACCACGATACAGTGAGAGGTTAAAGCAAGAGCCAAACGTCATAGAATAAACAGAAATCCTGTTAGTAGGCAGGAGGATACCATCTGTGTATTGCATTTAAATAAGACATCGCCCCGGACCTCACGAGCTATGATAAGCTTTAGTAACCATTTGAAATCTATAAAGCTTCGCCTTTCTAACTGTGTAGTCGAGGCCTCAGAAATTAACCCACATCCCTCCCAACTGGTCCACATTCACAGCATGTTGGTTTTAGTTCAAGCAATACGGTATTGCCGTAAAGATGCTCATTTATCAGGGTCCCAACCAAATTCTTCTACTGTTGTCACGGCAGTCATGATCGTACAGTGGGTTCTTGTTGGCCACGTGAACTTTGGTCTTCGGGTCAATTGAACCTACGTACATGCTCGGCCGAAGTCAGCTTTTGACTTTAGGCAACTGACCTTAACACTAATAACCTTTCCCAACACACATTGTGATCTTGGACGGCCTCGTGATCTCTGAGATGGATCGATGAAGGAGCGTCGTCTCAAATGCTGATGACAGATCATTTTTATTAGTCGTGCGTATCTACTGGTCCACTACTCAGTAGGTAGTAAGCTGAGCCGAGGGGTTTTGTTATGCTGACGACCTCGATGAAGCCTGTGGCTGTCAGCTGAGATCACTCCGTCTCTATATATATGAGTCCGTATGCTGCCATAAACGGACAGTAACCTCGATCTCTGACCTAAATCACCATGGAAGAACAACCCCAAAAGGTGGCTGTGATTGGCCTCGGTAAATATTGACAACATCCAATGGGATGACTGATACTGAACACTACCAGGCGCGATGGGTCTCGTCGCTGTCAAGAACCTCGCCGAAGAGGGCTTTGACGTGACTGGATTCGAGCGTAATGACTATGTCGGAGGCCTTTGGCATTACACGGAAGAAGACAGAACATCAGTTTTACCAAGTAAGTGAGCGGCTTGCGGCTGAAAGACTCTTGTCACTGACTTTCAACAGCCACTGTCATCAACATCTCCACAGAGAGGGTGCTTACTCCGTTCCATCCATGGTTCTGTCTGTATGGAAATACTTATCATAATGCCATTATAGGGCTGCTATACAGACTTCCCATTTCCAGAAACCACGCCTAGCCACTGTACTGCTGCACAAGTGCAAGAGTATCTCGAGTCGTATGTAGAACACTTCGACTTTCGCTCGAGGTTACGTCTGGGCGTGGGAGTAAGCAATGTGCGACGCGATAACGAGAACAATCGCTGGGTTATAGACGTGCAAGACTCCGGGCCCGAGTATTTCGACAAGGTCATTGTGGCGACAGGGATTAACTCTCGTCCTCACATTCCCCAGCTCGAAGACCTGGATCGATTCGATGGCGAAGTCTTACACTCAAGGGCGTTCAAAAGGTGCGCTGATAATATGGCGCCAGCTCCATATTCTGACTGACCATAATATCCAGACCAGAGCTCTTCAAGGGCAAACGAGTGCTGGTAGTCGGCGTCTCTAACACAGGCGCAGATACCGCAGCAACGCTTTGCGGCCAGGCCGACAAGATCTGGATCTCTCACAGTCATGGCGCTCTAGTGGTTAGTCGTTCAATCGCACCTTTCCCATGCTTAGAAGTTCTAATAAGCAGCAGATTCCACGGAAGCGCGATGGCATCGCATTTGACCACACCCTCACGGCACGCACAATGGCCATGATGGGCTTCTTTGAAGCCACCTTCCCTCGCCTGTACGAAGTCATTTTCAATGCCATCTGCAAGAAGATGCAGAACAACGCGTTCAAGATACGCCCTGAGTGGAAGTTGTCTCCTGCGCCGTCCGTTCTACACAGCCTGCCGGTGGTTTCAGATAACTTGGTTGGCCATCTCGAATCCGGCGATGTGATCTCCGTCACGGGCTTGAAACGCGTCACTGGGCCTAACGAAGTCGAGCTCACTGATGGAATGCGTCTCGATGCTGACACGATCATCTGGTGCACAGGATACACGGCAGACTTCAGTCTTCTCGACCCAAGCATTGATCCCACACGAAACACGACGCCGAATTGGGCGGCAGCGAAAGGATCTCGTGGCAAACCACTCCCTCGTCTCTACCAAAACGTCTTTTCGCTCGATTACCCAGACTCATTAGCCTTCATGGGCAATCTAGCAGTCGCAACAAGCGCGTTCCCCATCAGCGACCTCTGTTCTATGGTAATCGCACAAACATGGAAAGGCAACTCACCTCTTCCCTCCATTGAAGAGATGAATCAGGCTACGGACAGAGCGCACGAATTCATCTGCAACATCGCCAAGAAGGGCAGCGCGACACCAGGTTGGGTACGTCAGGCTGACTGGCTTGCATGGGCCAACAGGACAGCGGGCGCGCAGGTCTATGAGCACCTTGGGTGGGGGTTGAAAGGATGGAAATTATGGTGGAATGATCGTGCCTTATACAAAATGCTGATGGATGGTATTTTCACGCCTTGTATTTGGCGTGTGTTCGATGGGAAGAGGAAGAAATGGGATGGCGCGAGGGCTGCGATTGAGAAGGTGAATGCTGAGCTGGAGGCGGCTAAGGCTAGGGCCAAGAATAAGAAGACACAGTAGGTAGATTAAATCGTTAGTTATGCATTGCTTACTGTAGAATTACGATAAGCTTTATGCGTGATCCTCAACGTGAAGGAGCTGAGAGCTGATGGGGCCAATTAAGCATAATTACGGCGATCATTCAATTTCCCTGCTTTACAATGGCTGTTTCTTACACGGAGGAATAAGCAAGCCATTAGCCCGGGGCTAAAAGTATGCGTTCCTTGCAGCATTTGTCATACCTATCTCTCTGTTCGACCGTCTTGGCATACAGCTGTGGGACAAGATTGAACCGAACAACGTGATTTAACGTTACTTAACGTTACTTAACGTTATTTAACGTTATGTTTAACGTTATGTTTAACGTCATGCTTATCTAGGTGAGGCTTCAAAGCCTGGCCAGTCGTATTTATACATACGAACGTAGACTCTTGATCAATTGAACATCTCGTTCACACCAATCTTCAGACACAAATACAAGTCAATTGGACAATTTAGTCATTATCCCAGTACTTCAAAATCATGTCTCAACTCAAGTATTCCACTTATGAAGGCGCTGGCCAGTACCTCACAAACTTGCTCGGCTACAGCCAGACTGTCCGTGTTGGCGACAGACTTGAGATCAGCGGTCAGGGTAAGCCACCATATCGCATGAATTCATAGCGTAAAAATCGCTAACACAACATTTCTAGGCGGCTGGACTTTCGAGAGTGATACATTGCGATTCCCTGAGACACAGCTAGAGCAGATTGACCAGGCTTTCCACAATGTGGACAAGACTCTCAAGTCAGGCGGTGGAAAGGGCTGGGAGCAGGTCTTCAGAGTCAACTCGTACCACACTTCAATCACACCAGAGGTTGGCCAAAGAATGGCCGAGAACTACAAAAAGTGGATGCCGAACCACAAAGTCATTTGGACCCAGATTGGAGTGAAGGAACTGGGAGTGCCCGAAATGTTGGTCGAAATCGAGGTATCAGCCTACGATCCTGAGGGTATGGTTAGGGCGTAGAGAGTCGCGAACGGTGGATTATCCACAAAACACAGCGTCAACCCATGACTGAATGAGTCGCTGTATAGAAGAGTCTATATTGAAGCCTAACAGGCAGATAGATATTTTACTCAATGGATGAAAACACCTCTATCATTTCAGATTTCTGCGTGGTCCAGGGTAACCTTGGTATGAGTGACGCATCACGCTGACTAACATAAGCGATCGCTGCTGCCCGAATTGAGCTTAGCGCGGACCAACTCCGGTCGCGAGGAAGGTTCTTTTTTTCTTCGCGACATCATCGTTTCATCCACCACACAAAGGCCGCATCCTTATCATCAAAGAAACGCACACCATGCCTCCTCCGCGCAACAGACCGCGCCGTCCCGATACGCGCTCGCGAAATGGCGATAGAGATCGTCCCTACCGCGCGGAATCCGACAATTATCGACCGGGCGACAGACACGATCTGCCTCCTCGACCGCCTCCCCGCCACGATGATTATGGCCAGTCAGACTCGTATCGTCCGCGCGTGCCTCAGGGCGACTTTACTTTCCGGGTAGATAAACCTTCCGGAATGCCGGAGTTCCCAGTTGATCATCGCGGCCCGTCTGCTAGGTGGGGTCCGCGCCGCGACGGTCGTGGCCGAGGTCGAAGCAGAGGTGGGCGACGATGGCAACCCCCGCCTCACCCCTCCGAACGCGCTTTAGTGTCCGGAGCGACGGCAAACCTGCCCGAGGAGCGCTTGGGTGAAGAGGGAACTGTCAAGTTTCGCGATGTTGATGAGCTGTCGGATGACGACGAGCTTGCAATGGACATCTCTTCCTCTTCCGAGACCGAGGGCCCTTCTAAGAAGCGTGCCAAAACCAAAATCGTGGACGACTCTGGATCTGGCGATGCTGCACCTAAGTGGTCCAACCCAGACCCCTACACGGCCCTCCCGTGCCCTGATGAAAGCACACGCAAGAAGAGGGATATGGTTAAGCTCATAAGAAAAGCGCGTCTCGAGGATCAAGCAGATAAACTGGCTGCTTCGACCGAAGCTGAAGACTTCATCTCGTTTGACCTCACCGAAGATGAAGAGAGTAGCGAAGGAGAAGCTCCCCCTCCTCCCCCTCGCGAACCTCCTCCACCACCACCTCCGGATGCGCCTTCCGGACCTAGAGCCGATCTCGACAAACCGCGTGCGCCTGCTAACGGAGCTTCGGATGCGCCTCGGCGAAACGCGAATGACGCCCTTGGTTCTCGCAAGCGTACAGCCGACGATGAGATCAAGCCCCCCGATTACGGCCAGTTGAAGAAGGCCACCACCAAGCCTGCCAAGGGTATGATTTTGCCCAGTTGGCAACCAAAGGCAACCGAGGACCCATGCCCTTGGGATACTGTCGACCATACTGCGACTACAAACATGGCATTCCGGTAAGTTTACACCCCTGGTCCCAGCTCGTTCGCCTGCTGCGTTCATTATTGCCGCATGTCTTTTTCGCTCAGGTTTGCCTCATTTTCTCCATGTACAGCTAACTGACGCGCTCAGACTACACAAGGAGATCATCGACTTCTACGAATACGTCAAGCCGCGCGACTTCGAACAACGAATTCGTGATAACCTCGTCGAGAACCTTCGAAAGGCTATGCGACGTGATGGGAGGAACTTTGCTAGTGCCTCAGTCCATCCCTTCGGTTCTTTCATGTCCGGTCTCTACCTGCCTACCGCAGATATGGATCTGGTCGTCTGCTCAGCAAGCTTCATGCGGGGTGGTCCTCCAACATATTTGTCGGCGAAGAGTTGGCTCTATAAGTTCCAGAAGTTCCTTACCAGTCAACAAGTGGCTGACCAACACTCTATCGAGGTTATTGCCCACGCCAGAATCCCATTAGTCAAGTATGTTGACAAGCAAACCGGCCTCAAGGTGGATGTTTCGTTTGAGAACCTGGGTGGTGTCGGAGCCATCGACACCTTTTTACAATGGAAGGATCAGTATCCTGCAATGCCAATCCTCGTGACCGTCATCAAACATTTCCTCCTCATGCGTGGCCTCAATGAACCTGTCAACGGAGGTATTGGCGGCTTTTCAGTTATTTGCCTGGTCGTCAGCATGTTGCAGCTTATGCCGCAGGTCCAAAGCCGAAGCCTCGTCCCCGAACATCACCTCGGTGAGATGCTCCTCGAATTCTTCGACCTCTACGGCCGCGATTTCCGCCACGAGAAAACCGCTATCTCTCTGACCAGACCGGTCGGGTACATTCGAAAGGTAAATGTCAAACACGGATTCTCATGATCTTCACTGACCGTCTCAGTCTGATGTTAGAAGCCTCACGTACAAGAACTACGATCGTCTCTCCATCATCGATCCCAACAACTCAAGTAACGATATCTCTGGCGGATCATCCAACACCCCAGCCATCTTGGGTCGTTTCAATGACGCCTTCGATCTTCTGCGTGACAGAATGAGCGAAATTGCCCGAGAACCCAACAAGGGTAACATTCTCGAGGTGATTCTCCAGGGTGATTACTCGTCTTTCAGAGCGCAAAGGGACTTCCTTCGCCACGTACATGAGAAACATATAGGACCTTGCTCTACTTGATCTCTTCTGCGATGATCAAGTTGATCACCCGCATTGATACCCATCGGTTGTGCATGTTATTTGATGCTGGAGTTTTTGTGGTTATGAAGCATGGATATATAGACGGAAGGTCCAGAACGCGACCAGGTGGCAAGGGAGACGTGTGGTCTCCTGTTTATGTTATTCCGTTTTATGCATGTGTATAGTAACGCCTTGATGACATGGATGGAGGTTGTCTTTGGGTTCTGGCGCAAAGGCTCGCATATTGCTTACACTTCAACATGCATCAAGCACCGGCATTCATCAGGATTGCGGGCCTAGTGGCCTAGAATTGGACGATTTATCACTTTCGACTTGGCTACTAACCTCCGCTTACAGTGACAACTGGCCGCAGGCTGCGATGTGATGGCGCTGCATAGCGTCCGACTGACGATATCCCAGACTATTTCATGAGAATGCTTATGGCATTCGACGCTCTTTCTCCGGTTCATAGCTGTCGAAAAACTCGTTGTTCTAGGACAACACCTTTTCTCACTGCTTGCTCTGCTTCACGCAGGGTTGTGGAGAGGATATTGGGGAATGATGGCTTTATGGATACGGAGTACTAAATACCAGCTGACTTTCGGTTTCAACAACGCTTTTGATCCTGAGGGGGATGGTGAATTGGGACAGTTAGTCGGGCTGTTTCGTGGAACTGGCAGACTGGTGTTGAATATCGCATATCAAACTGTACTGAAATAATAGCATTTGCCCCGTTGCAGTGTTTAATTAAACAATACGGAACTATTGACAGTGGCGTGGTCTTAGCCGCAGACTATTGACTCTAGCTCGGGAGCATCTACGATGAATAAGTACGCGTTTCCCCTTGAATGTTCCACTCTTGACTTTCGTTTTATTTTAACCGTTACTTGTTGGAAGTTAAAACAAGCCGAGATGCCTTCTACCAAGACAATTGCCATCGCCGTTGCGGCTTTGGCAGCGTCAGGTGTCCAGGCCAGCGCATGCAAACCAGAAAGCAGCATCACAGTCGCCGAGCCCACTACAGTCACCGAGGTCCCCAGCACCACTACATCCGAGCCCTCAGCGCCAACCTGCGACACGTACACTCTCAAGCAGGAGACAGATGAGGCCTGCGGCGTGCGCGGAAACGACAAAGACGGCAACGAAATCACCGTTCTCAGTAACTCTCTTGAAGACTGCGCCAAGAGCTGCTACGACTTGGATGCCTTCACGTGCGAACTCATCAGTTTCGAGGACCCTCGGACGGCAGGAGGACAGGGCCTTTGTACCCTCTACCCCGACACTGAGATTCCGCGCAACTCGGGAGGTGATAAAATATATTATGATGCCAGATGTTTTGAGTGTTCACCAACACGGGGAGGAAGAGGGGGGCGTTTCCGGGGTCGTATTCGAAGGAGTTGAGATGGGTCAGTGTAATTGAAGTATATTTGACTGTACATGTCGATGTTTGTCTTGTCGTTCCAGAAAGAAAGAACCAGTCCGTGTCGTGTTTATGTCCTTATTTTGAGGGCGGGCTGCGAGTGATGGATGGTGTTAGGCGCTTGGAAGGGGTCAAGGATCTTGTGGAATATTACATACAGTAAATATTGACTGCTATTACTCGACCTACTTATAAATCCAATCAAGATCCAATCTTACACTTGGCATTGCCTAGAACAGGCAAAGAACCCGCGGTCCACGAACCTTGATGACACCTCCACAGCGAAGAAGAACTGGGGCCAATAGAAGCTGCGGGATTATTAACTGAATTGATTATCTATGATTCAACGCACAAAAGTCTGTTATTTTCTCTCTCTCTCAAACCTTGAGCGTTCCAAGGCGGCTGAAACAAGGGAAAGAAGTATGTCTCGGTCACCTAATGCATGTCTTTGCAACTAATATGTGTTGAAGTGGTTGACTATCTCTGGGGCGATACGAGCAAAGAGGAGAAGAAGTTGCTTCGGAAACTTGGTATGTCGCGCAGTCTTTCATGTTGACAGGAGCTAATTGTTCGAGATTTCTTCATTCTTGTAAGCCGGAGTTTGCTTTTGATCGGCCCTTGGACTAATCCAAACAGACGTTTTGCTGTTTTAGCTTCTTTTTCAATCATCTGGGTCGGTATCTCTCACCTCGGTTTTCAATGTCCTGAACTGATCCTGAAGTCGTAGACAGACAGGCCTTTGCGAATGCATACGTAAGATGGCCATAGAAAGTTCTCGCAGAGACTTTGTCTAACCGCTTAATAGGTAGCAGGTCTCAAAGAATCACTTGACCTTAGCGGTAACCAATACAATGTCCTCCTCTCAATGGCCTCAGCAGGGTGTGTAACCATAGATAAACTGTTTGCCAAGCGCCATCAAGCTGACAAACAGTGTAGCATGCTGGTTGGTCAGATACCCAGCAGCATCATAATCCACAAGATCCGACCTCGGATATGGATGTCCTCGATGGTGATCGTATGGGCAGCTCTCACTATGGCCAGCGCAGCTTGCAGGACATATGCCCAACTATGCGCTGTTCGCTTCTTGATGGGTATTGCTGAAGCTAGCACTTATGCTGGCTCTATCTACATCATGGGCTCTTGGTAGTAAGTTGTCTATTCGGCTATGCGGGAGCTGAGCTAACTCATACACAGCAAATCCAATGAGATTGCCAAGCGAACTGCGACGTTCACAGTCGCAGGTCAAATCGGTAAGATGTTTGCTGGAGCCATGATGGCAGCTATTCACGAGTCGATGGATGGTCATGCTGGACTCGAAGGTTGGCAATGGGTCTTCCTGATTGACGGTATCATCACCCTGCCCGTAGCCGTCTTTGGCTACTTCTTCTTCCCCGATGTCCCCGAGTATACCGACGCCCCTTATCTGAGCGAAAAAGAGCGACAGCTCGCCCTCGACCGTCTACCGCCGAAGAAAGAAGACGGCCATAGTATTCAAGCCTGGAGTCTTGTCAGGAGGGTCATGGGACATCCCTTGCTGTAAGTGACTCCTGGTTGTTGATGTCGGAGTACTGACAGAATTCAACAGTTACATCTGCTGTATCTTCTCCATTCTATCGGCGGCGCTGCAGACCTACGTGGTACAGGGGCTTATGCTTCTTTACCTAAAATTTCGCAAGGACATTGACGGCTTCACTCAGTCTGAAGTCAATACGCTACCGATCCCAACTCATGCAGTTGGTATTGTAGCTGAACTTTCCGTCTCCCTTCTCATGGATCGGTACAATCGACGCATATCACTTGGCTTCCTGCTCTGCGCGATACAGGTCGCGTGCACTATTGTCTTATTAATCCCCGGGATGTCGGTAGCTGGCAATCTCACCGCTTTGTATCTATCAGCCTCAGCGTATGGCATCAATCCGCTGCTGTATGGCTGGTCGAGCAACATCCTGGCGCGGACAGCCGACGACGCTGCGCGAAGTGTAACGTTGGCTTCCATGTCAGCGAGTGATGGGCTTCTCTGGACGTTTTGGGGCATCGCACTATTTCCTGCCGATGATGCTCCCTACTGGCGAAACGGGTACATCGGTATGCTTTGCGTCAGTGCTGCTCTGATGGGCTGGCTGTTTGTTGTTCGCTGGGTATGTCATGAGTTACACCTTGCGAAGCTTAGTCTAACAGATTCCAGCTCGACCATTATACTGCAGAAAAGTATCCTGTTAGTGAGCATGCCAGTGCTTCAGCTTTGGTAGTTACGGACGTGAACTACTCAACCTTGGGTGAGACTGAGAGAACAGGAAAGGCTGTTTAAAAATAGCGCGTTGGTTGATTTTGAGAGGGCATTGTCAAGGAGACAGCTGTGCTGCTTCATAGTCTCGATCTAAGATACATATCTCAAATGTGTGCCCATACGATACTTCCTTTGGAGACATCTTGGGCGATCATGCTCTTGGAAAGCTATTGCCTATCAAGCGGCCTTATGCATCTGTCCCAATACCCTGAAATCTTTCCCCATTCCTATCCAATTTTCGTCAGTCCTTTGCCTTCTCGCATTCCAGCCCTAATCAAAATGCAGTGTGCATCTGGCCAACTTCCCCAGCCATCTCTCACGCTAGTCTGAGCGGTGCACTAAGGTCACGAGGGTTAAGCAGTCCAATCTTGCAAGGTACCGCGGATCTTGGTCGTTGCTCGAGACAATCAATCATCACACTGTTGTGTAGCGACATTGTTTGTCTGACCACAGGTACCGCAAATTCAGACTAACGAAGGTCTTGGCCGTGACTGGTGATCTTGAAGGATTCTTCCCAGTGGCCTGCTGAAAGTTGGCACTGTTAGAGAATTGGTTAGTGCCTGGCGTCGTGACACGGAAGAAAAGGGGGAAAGAGGCATACATTCGATGATATTGTAGTGTGACAAAGGTAACCCATCTCTTAGTCTGCGGGCTTCGACCCATAGACTAAACCTGCGCTGGGCGATAGTCTATCATGAGAAGAGCGAATAGGAATAGTATAAAGAATAAATGTCTAGTTTATAGCACCTACTTAGTATATATATAAACGAAACGAAACAACTCGTCCTTATTCAACCGAGCATGAGTTCCTGTCGTCACAGCAAATTGAGGCAGGACAGTGTCAAAGAATATCACCAATCACATCGGCCGCGTGGCCTAATGGCTAAGGCGCTAGATTTCGGTCTTCATCATCTGAATACTCTAGAGATTCCAGGTTCGACTCCTGGCGTGGTCGCACAGAGATCTTCGGATCTCGTCTTTTTGGCAGATTCTGTGTTTGGAGGTGGGTCTGGATCCAATCAGGACTGACAGTCGCTGGCCATCTTATATTAGTGTCCACTGGGTCGTGCTGTGGGAGGCTCTACTTAGTCGGCCCCCTCACGGCACGAGGCAAAGGGTAAAGACTAAACTGCCCGTTTGTTCTCAAGTCTATCCGTAGATTGAGCCAGCAGAGACAGGTATCCACGCTTGAGAGAACACTCCCTATACAGCGCAAGCCCTATGCGATCCTATGCTCTTGACCATAAAGCAGATGTATTCAGGCTTTAGGCTTCACAGTGAAGTTATCAAGCTTCAACTTGAGGTTTGAAGTCTTGCCACCTGTAACAGGAGTATAAGCATACCACTCCATAGAAATAGTCCACGTGCCAGTTTTCGAATTGGGGAAATCTGCAACAAAATTCACCCACTCGTTGACCTTGTGCGTACCCTTCACATTCGGTGAATAGACTTGGCTGGTGTACGTTGCGGAGCTGAAACTGAAAGAGGCCAGTTGGTAGGATAGTCCATCGGGCGCTATGGCCTCGACAAACATTCCGGGGGTTCGAGGTGCTGTGTACTGCACTCCACCTTTGGGGAGGAGCATGGACCATGAGAGTTGGAAAGGCGAGGCTTTGCAGATTTTGAAGGCTTGCTGAAGCTTGTTGTAGCTCGTGGGATCCTGGGCGCCTGAAGTGGCCCCGACTTGGACAGCATGGCCACTCTTGTAGCCCGAGGTTACGACAGCGGCGCTTCCAAGTTTCGCGTACGTCGGTTTGAAGACCCAGGGACCTAAGTCGTATTAGTGATGCCCGCTATGTAGCATCAAAGTTGCTGTGAACTTACTCAAACCATTTGACTCAAAGCTAGGGTTCTTGAGTGAATTCGATGGTGTAGTACAGGCTCTTGCAACAAGAGAACTGACGTCCTCAGCGGCAGGCGCGGCAAGTACAGCAGCAGTAGCTGTCAGCCAGAAGAGAAGCGCTGATTTGACCATTATTACCGTTACCGAGCAGGAGTTTTCTTGACAGAATCTTTAACAAGAATAACAAGATCCAAGTAGCTAAGCTACATGTCATAGACTTCAAATGGAATTAACGGAGGCATGCTTCTCTTCTTATAGATACTCAAAGGGCAGGCGATGCGGGTAACTCGGTACCCGGTACATAATTCCCCCTCGCTCGTGCAGCTGAGTCAATGGGCTTGGGAGGCGTCGCTCTAGACCCCTGAAGACGCTCAGCCGCACGACACATCTCGAACAACCCTGCCCAGTTTAAAGTCTCGACCCCAGGCTATCTTGCCCTATCAGTTAGCACGGCCTGGAAACGGGCAGTTAACCAGCTTGAAGGGCTATGCCGCTTAAAAGAATAGGCTAAGCAGATGTAGATTTTCAGCACATGCTAGCAATCGAAAGGTGACTGCAAATTGGAGAGTCAAGATGTTTCTCTGTAATCTTCAATCGATTGTAACTACCGTTAACTATTGTCGTTGCTGATTTCAGTCTCTCTGTATCAAGCCAGAAATCCCAATTACTGTATCATAGGGAACGCATAGAAAAGCAACAGACATATAAAATAACACGACGATGCAACTCTATATATTTAACTCCCGAAGTGGCCATCCGCATTCGCGCACTAGCATTGGGAAAACCCAGTGGGAAAACCAATGCCGAAGGCCTAAACTAATACCTCGCTAGGAAGCAACCACAGTATCCACGACATGAAACTTGTCGGAAAACCGGCAGTTCTGCCGTGGACAATTGGGCTTCGAGCAAAGATGCCCGAGAAGACATTGCGTAACGTTGCAACCTGACCCAGCTGGACAAGGAGATAAGCGAGCAATAGCTCGCAACGCATTCTTCTCCCTCTCATTGAGATCTTGTCTATGAATATGAATGCATTTTTTAGAGTGAGACTCAAAGGGGCATTTCCCCAAGATTGCGAAACTATTGCAAAGCTTCTGGCTTCTCAGGGAGTTGAAAGTGTACCAATCATAGTCGAGTCTCGAGTCTAGTCGCTCACCCACACTATTTCGTAGAGTTCTTGCTGGCGAAAGCTCCTGGGAGAGCGTAGATGTAGTTGAGGCCGCCCTTTGGATAGACGGGGAGGGTGTTGTGCGAGCGGCGTCAGCATAGTTAGAAGAACTGGTAACTGGAACCCTCTGGTTCGTATTGGATAACAGCCGAGTCTTTCGAAATACATCAAAAGACACGGTTTCGAACTTTGGTACTAGATCTGCTAGTTCTTTTTCAAACGGTGGTCCTTCAATAAGGCAGATGCGATTGTTGGGAGTGCTGTCCTGGGCATAGGATCCCAGGAGACGAGCATATCCGTTGTCAGCAGATGCACCGAAGAACACTTGGCGGCAATGCACATCGTCCAGGTAATGTCGAAATAACGCTGCAAACATCAGAGATTGTGAAATACAAGGCAGTCAGAGAACTCACCTTTGACCTTCTCATCGGCACATTCCTTTCCGTTCCCAGCGTCCACATAATCACAAAGAGGGTCACCCATGTTGAACCCTCGAACAAACTCCTCCAATGCCTCACTACTGGACAGAACGCCAGATTTCTGGTAGCATTGAGCCAAACCCTTGTAATTGGCATACACGCGCACAATCACTTGTAGATGGGGTGGAACACTGCGGATGAGAGTCTTCAACTTCTGCTCAACGCTCTGCTTCAACAAGCTGATGGCTTGTTTGCCACCTTCTAACCCTGCCTGGACAAGGTCATCGCGAAACTACAAATGTCAGTATATTAATAAGGCGATAAGATGAAGGTTGTCATACCGGCATGCAATCTCCATCGATGACCACGAAAACAAAGGCGTGGCGGTCCTAAATGATTAGCCAGCATAGAGTGCGAGGTGCCAAAGGTAGCTCACTTGCTCCTGTTGTAACGTGTCGACCTGTGATTTGAGCTTTTCATTTTTCGTTTTGATCACTTTAATCACAATGTCTTTGTCCTCAAGCTCCGAGTTTGTCTTTGATAGCTGACTGGACTGAGAGTCGATATGGGCGAGAAGAGCCTAGAATTCAAATAATTAGCCAAGGTATTTCGTGATAAAGAGCTGTCTAGGACACCCACCGTGATGAGAGCATGCTTTTCGTCATCATGGGCCTTGCACGCATCCCACCTCTGCTGCAGTCCCTCTAGCTCAACCTTCATTGTTTCAACAATATTGAAGCGTAGACAGACACCGAAAATGTGTTAAGTACCAAGGCAATAAAAAAGCATAACCACAAGAGGAGTGAATGACAGCTTGCGGGGGAGGAGGCTTTATAAGGTTGGTAACACTGCATATTATTAGGCCAATCATAGCAAAACAGGCCGCACATATTCACTTGATAGAACCAACAAAGAATTACGCAATTCCTGTTGGCGATCTGTAAAAACTACAGAGTACAGAGCCTGCCTGATCTTACGGAGTGGTTGAGGCGTAGGAGGGCGCTTAGAGCACGGTTAATTGATGGTCTTTCACCTATCCAGATGAAGGGTAAATCCAAATAGGTTGGATTTGCGGCCTGAGAGGTCGCCTCGAGGCCGTGGCTGAATGGCTGTTGGCCAACTGCATGACCCCCACAGCCTGCTTGGCCCTGGACATCTCGTTGGTGGCCAAAATAGCCACGGCCTAGGAATATTCTAGCGGAATACTCACCATCTCCCTGATATATTGCTGCGGCACGATGACGAAGCGCAGTTGTAATACTGCGGACACAGATGATGTTGTTGGCTGAGACTGCTCACCAATCCCACAACGGTTAATGTGGCCTATCTAAGTAGCACCTTGAGACTGGCCGAGAAGTGACAGGTATTAGATGAGACTCTGAGACTTATCAAGTTCGTATTCACGTTGATCCTGCCATGTCTTCTGAGTTCCCACTATTGTTGCCGCTTGACAGCCATACCCGCTGCACGCGCGTTCTCCACAAACTTCTTGAACCCTCCCGCCAGTTTATCATAGTCCTTCAGCTTCTCTTCCATTCTCTGACTGACCTCCTCTGCCTCTACCGGCCACTCATCGGTGTTTGAATTGAAATCCTCTGGTAACAGCTTGCCAGCCCTTCCGACTTCCAACATGAGCTCTTCATAATCGCAAGTTCGAAGTTCGACCTGTATATGGTGTGAGTAGATAATATTGATTGGGTGCCTGAGCTACCTGTGCTATTCTTGCATAGTTGGCTGTAAACCGCATCGCTTCGAATGCGAGTGTGCCTTGCAGGGCGTTGTTAAAATCCCTCGCGACTGAAGCACCGCCGGTGGCTCTACCACTCTTATTTGAGCTCGCCATGGGGGTTGGAGGAATAATGTTAAGACACAAATGTCATAAGCCCTGTTCGGCGCAAGGAAGACCGAGATTTTTGTGATGTTGTTCAGAAATGATATTCCTTTGTTAAAGTTCATCTTACCCCCCGTGACTCTGGAGTCAGCCGCACGAGGCTCACTAGTGAGTGACTCGTGAGGCCTCAAGACTCTCCGTACTCCGTAGTTTATTCAAGTTATGTATTATAATAAGCATAATAATACTTTTCGAGACAACGATTTCACTTGTAAATATGTCGGATTTCCAAAACAAATCTAAATTTATTAATAGAAGAGCCAAGAGTTATTTACCTTAATATACAAGAGGATCCGTCGCTTCATGACCTGGGAGTTCGTGAGCTTTGCGAGGTATATATTCGCGATACGCCAGCGATAGAAGAAGCTATAGTAGGATCCTAGTTCCGTTTCGTTCTCCTTGCGGATAAAGCAGTATTTAGTACCTTGGCTAATGTGCTAGTGTATAAATATAATGTACTTATATATATATTTTATATTGTTTTTTATTTCTATTTTGTTTCATTCTGTTTCTATAAACTCCCTATAATACTATAATTAGAACTTATAGTTTAAATTATAGAGATAGGGATTAGTAACAATAAGTAATTAACAGTGATTAGAACTACTTAAACACTAGAGAGACGTATCTGGAATATCCTGTTTATAGTCCCTGGTAGAGTTGCCGTAAACTGTGGCTGATTTAGTGCACAGCCACACCGACCACCAACGTCAACCACCAGCCTCACCACTCTAATCCTCCAAGCTGTCCTCAAGACCGCCTAACCAAAAAACAATAACCACCAACATCTCCCTCCCTCCCTC